>JAWPHD010021412.1:0-28327 GCA_037043455.1 Cyrtodaria siliqua | reverse complement strand
ACTGAGTGTAGACATTGACTTTAAATAAATTAACACTCTGATAAGCTCATATACAAAACATATGTAAGAAAGCTAGCCAACAACTCAATGTACTTAAAATAACTGGCAAACAAGTATGCAAACTGAACAGACTTACCATTTTTTATACTTTTATACTGGCAAACTTTAACTTTTCCCCGACTATCATGGCACTTCTGCTAAGTCAATAATACAAAGAAAATCGAAAAAAATACAGGAAAGAGCCCTCAGATTTGTGTCTACAACGACTATATATAGAAGCTCGTATAGTGAATTTAACTAAGCAAAGTTAAACTACCATCTTTACATGTAGTAAGACTAGGAACATCGCAATCGAAACGTTTAACAATCATAAATAATCTAGCTCCTCCAGTATTATCAGACCTTAATTGTCAAAAAGAATCATCGATACAATCTTCAGATATACAAATATTCTCCGGGTACTCTCAAGTAAGTAAGAACTTCTCAATTTGGTAAGAATTCATTTAGATATCTGCCCCGAGTACTGTGGATATTCATTGCCTGGGGAATTTAGACAAATGAATAACTTTAGCCAATTCAAAAATCAGATACCTCATCGAATGTACAAACATGCAGATGCGCAGCCTGTAAAACATAAAGACATTATTCATGATATTCTAAAGTCGGGGGCTCATAATTTGTTATGGTTTTACTGCTATATGCCTCCTTGCCAATTTGTTTTTCAATAAGTTTGAAAGTTGATTCATTTTGGTGTGATGATCAGGCCCGTAGCTTACGTGCGTAGGCACATCGTGGTTTTGGGGTCAAGTACATACTGTACATAATATGTAGATAATAATGTTTTGCGTTTTTAAAAACTGAAAACTGAGAGACATGCACTAGAAATGCAAGAAATCGCATGAAGAAATGACACAAAGAATTGGAGGTTGTGGTGGTGAGGAGGGTGCATGCTACCAGACCTCAAAAGGATTTGCCTCAGTCAAATTTCGTGTCTGGCAACGGGTCTGTTATATTATTATATTATAAGAAAAGAAACGACAGTAAACGAGCGCTGCACCCAGTCAAATTCCTGAATGTAGTTAACTAAATGGATCCGTGTCGTAATCGGGTGTGTGAAGCGTTTTTCGTTTTTGATTGACTGGTCCTTGAAATGCTTGTATTTCTGTCTACTTGTTAGTCTATATTAAAAAATACAATTTCATTATCAAATCGGGAATCGATAAGGTTGTACAGAAAATCTAAAAAACCTTCCAAAGCAAGTCGTCACTATTGGTATTTATATCCATGGCCATAACTCTGCTTTTTGTAGTCTAACATGGGTAGTTTTTTGTTTGTTTTTTAGCTCTTCTGGACCAAGGGCCAGCAGAGCTTATGGGATGGCGAGTTGTCCGTCGTTCGTCCGTCCGTCGTTAACTTTTGTCTTGTGAACACTCTAGGGCCTTAATTTTTCATCCGAACTTTACTAAACTTTAACAGTTGTTAATATCAATGAAAGCTCGGACAAGTTCAAAAACCAGCCAGATCGGAATAATTTCACGGAGTTATGGCCCTTGTTTTGCTGAAAAAATGCCCATATTAGGCCTTGTGAACACTCTAGCACCTTTATTTATTATTTGATCTTTACCAACTTGCACAGATTGTTAATACTCAATGAAAGCTCAGACAAGTTCGAAAACCAGCTAGATCGGAATTATTAACAGCGGAGTTATTGCCCTTGATTTAGTTAAAAATGCTATATTTTGCCTCGTAAGACGATAGGGGCTTCATTGATCATCCGGATCTTTACCAAAACTTTATCAGATTGTTAATATCAATGAAAGCTCGGACAAGTTCGAAAACCATTTCATATCGGACTGAGTAAGCAGCGGAGTAATGACCCTTGATTTAGTTAAAAATGCTTATTTCTGCCTCGTTAAGAACTTTATTTTTTATCCGATCTTTACTAAAACTGTATCAGATTGTTAAGTGTCAATAAAAGCTCGGTTCAAGTTCGAAAATCTAGACAGATCGGACGACCAGTAATCAGCAGGAGTTTATGACCCTTGAGTTTTGTGTAAAATGCTAATAATTTGCCTCGTCTTACGATAGGGCACCTACATTTTGCATCTGATTCATTTGCCAAACACACTTTACCAGATGTTATGTCTTTCTTTTTTTATTTATCATTTTTTTTATTTATTTGTATTTTAAATTAGTTTTGTTTATTGATCTATATTTTTTAAATTATATTGATTTTTTTTGTTTGTTGATTTTTTGATTTTTTTAGCTCTATATTGGACCAGTCGGACCAGTACAGAGGAATTATGGCTTTAGTTATAAATGCTATATTTGCCTCGTTATTACGGAGAGGGCCTTCATATTTCATCTAATCTTTACCACACTTTACCAGATTCTTTAGTTATGCCCTTGATTTAGTTGATAAGCTGTATTTGCCCAAACTTTCAAAAAAACGTAATTGGCAGTCTCTCGGCTTCATTGATGTTATAAGAGCCATGTTAGCCAGTAGAGCGTCCACAGGCCCTCTTGGGCCTCCTTGTTTTTAATTTGAACAGAGATTACTTTAGAAAATAAAATATATAAAAAAGAAACGAAGGGAGCGCGGGATTGTGGGACGGGCTATCACCAATCTGGCCAGGTTGTGTAAAGATCAGAAGCGAAATGAAAGCCGTATCGTCTAAGACCAAAAGATGTTTAATTATTTTGAAGAAGGAATGCCCTACTCGTAGAGGCCAGTTTCCGTCCAAGCCCAGTTTCCGTCATTCTCATTTAAAAAATTGTTTTTACACTGTAAAATTACTTACGCGATGTCATTTATTGTGAGACGTTTAGAACTGAAGATTGGAAACAGAAAAAAAAAGTAATAAGCGATACCAAAACGAAAGGGATTCTCCGAAAATTGTGTTTACTTCCTTATATGGCGTTGCGGTATGCGCACGCATACTGCCGCATAATAAACTATTAAAAAAATAACACTCTAATGACGTCATATTTTTATCACTCTTCAGTGGACGCAGTTAAAATATACCGTGATTATATATTTTACCAAGAGAAGCAACTCGTACAACCTGTATCTGTTTGATTTACACAGAGTTACCCATCGATACATTGTAAATTGTCGTCGTTGAACATTTTTACATCGACGTTACCAGGTGCATTGTTATAGCGATCGAGGTGACTGATGGAACAAGTGCAAACATACCATTTTCACAATGAAATTGTTGAACAGACTTGCAACAAGTTTCTAATTCATAAAGTATACTGTATCTCTGACCTAGTTGAATCTATCACTCGATAAAATACATGACGGAAACTGGGCTTGTAAACAAAATGATTCTCAGTTTTAGTCTATTTATAAAAAGGTCGCGTGCCACTTCGATAATTTATAAAAAACAAAATGATTTGATATCAAATTTCTAGGAAGAGGTAACCTAATAGAAAATAGAGTAAAAATTGTCAGGATACATAGATTTGTCTGAAAAATTAGTTTATGTTTACATAAGTGACGGAAAGTGGCCCCGACGAATATCGTCTTAACGAGGCAAAGGTCAACGCACAGACCTAATAACAAATAGATTGGACATTATGAAAACTGTGTAAATTCCAAGTGGCACAGTTCGAAAATTTCACAAAATATTTCCCAACTTTAAACACACATATCATGAAGAGTTTTATAGATACAAGTTTTCATTCAAGCCAAATACCATCACAAATTTAATTTTCTTTCCAATGATAGGATTTTGTTTTCTCTTACATTGAGAGCAAAAAAGGAGTTTGATGGAAACGTTGACTATGTCAAAACATTGATTTTTAAGAGAAAAGCGAAAACTGATGACATTTAACTTTAATATTTTTTTTATACAATTTCTTATTTTGAAAATAAACATAATTATTATATTACCATTTTGCTATTCTATCTGTTAATCTTTTGGATGTATTCTCATCAAAATCGGTGAATAATTGAGAGAGAAGATAGAAAGGAAAAGTTAAGGTACCACGTGATATTTTGGTTACTTCATTGGTTAAGATTAGGCTGATAAACGAAATCTTGCGTAGCATCATGTCTCGGACTATTTGCAACAAAAACGTTTCTATTATTTTCGTAAACTACAATATATGTAGTAATACAGAGAGAAAGTTGCATTCACTCAGATCAGGCATTGCTGAGAAAATTGACCGTATATTAAGGTCATAACGAAATATTCAACATAATTACGAACCAATACATATTGGGTGATGTGGTACCTTCTTGATAATTTATGGTATGTTTGCACCTATATTTAAACATATGTACACGTGTGTTGATTGTTTTTTCCCCTACCATTCTGTGTATTTAAATGTATGAAATAATACAGTTTTTTCCTTTTGAGGTGGGGGGAATTACCCCACCCACTATTATGAATATACAAAAAAAAATCGAAAATAAAACAGACAGATCTTCACATTATAATTAAACTTCGTGCCTCTATTGGTTAATGCACATGACTATAACAATGGCAGTGTAAAACATTAGAAGAATGTCAAAGGTCTAGTGTCAAGGTCATTTCAAGATTTTTTGTACTTCAAGTGAAAATGATTAAGTATATAGAGTTGCGTCAAGCATAATAGGTCCTTAAAAGTTTCTGCGTCAAGTGTCGTCCCGATCAGCCTGCGCAGTCTAATGCGGGATGACACTTTACGCGTTTATGTGATTTTCTGCTGTTCAAGAAGGGTCTATCCTAACCTAAATCCACTGAAGGCGAAAAGTGTCGGCCCGGATTAGGACTGCGCTGGCTGATCCTGGACGACACTTTACGCAGATGCTTTAAGTAACTTTTATCGCTTGATGCGGCTCAATTATTATATTGGTTATTATATTATTATATAACATTCATAATAATACATACACGTTTAAATTATCATGTGGTAAAGATCCCACAAAATGGACAAAATTTGACAGTGCATGTAATATACTAAGTACATTCACGTATTCTGACATGTGGGAGTTTTGTGCAACTAATTCCACGACAGGCTCCACATCCAAACACGACATTCCAGACCGTGTTTCGACATGAGCATCGTTTACTTTGCAATTACAATCTAACAACGTTCAGCAGTTTTGCTGGTGCTACAGGCAAGTTAGTTTCTTATGGGACTGTACACCTCATTTTTCAACTGCCAACCCCACTCTTCAGGTTGCAGGTTTGTATTGCCAATCCATGTTTGAGAATTGAATATACACTCGAAGGCTATGGAAAGCTGTTGCAGCAGATGTCGGTGGTAGTGTATGACTTGAACGCACGAAGTGTTCGTCATAACCTTCGCAGTGAACTTTTGGAATCTTATTACGTCAAGATTTTGATCCGTACTTTCATCCAGAAGCAATATCAGAGCTAATTCTCCATTGCGCACACTTCTTGTTTCGATTTCACTTTTCATGAACAGTGTCCCCACCTCTTTGTAGTTGGCGGACTCGTACCAAAGCATTTTCAGTGCAGAGGTTTTGCGATTCCATGGATTCGCGAGGTAGTGTCGCACCCCGTGAGTGCGTGTAGAAATGGGAGCAGATCACAAACAGGCCTTGTTAGTATTGACTGTGTTTTTTGAATGCTCCAACTCAGGGTTTGGTTTTAATTTTGTCTGCTTCGTATCAGACTAAGGAAAATCTTCATTGAATCCTTCGCATGATAACACAGAAGGACCAGCAGATCCGTGTCTTCTCCGATCACAAACGTCGTAGTGGTTTCAGCATGCTCTACGGCTGTATCGACTATTAGTACATCTGCATCGCTTTCTGCATGCCTAACGTTATCCCTCTTTCTTCAAGGTAAGTCCCCACAAGTATATAAAGTTTTGTTTGTTTTCAACGTTTTTCAGGAAAGAATCTTTGCTTGATCGAAAGGGTGTGTCGTTTGTAATCTCACTGGTGTGCCTACTATCCCATATTTCTGCGAACGTGGGTGATATCCTTGGAGGATGGGGTCCATTGGAGTAGCCATCAAACACTACTGTTGTGCTCGAATACTTCTGGGCCAAGTACTGATAATATTGTCTCAAATATTGTTCTAATGTGCCATTTTCTGCCACGGACATCTTCTGTAACAATGACCCCCATCAATCACATAGGCACACCGACTCTGCTTGCATTTCTGATCAGGGGCCGCAATCTCCAAGTTTCCAGCATTGCATCGGCTAGTTGAGATTTCTGTGCAGCTCTAGGCAAACCGCGATTTTCGAATAATGAAGATGGGTTGGTGCTCAACTCATACTTGAATATGGTCGAAATATCTTCATCACAACCTATCGGCCACTGTAATTAAACGATTGAAAAAGTAGTTGAGGATCATGCTAACTGTTTCATCGCTTATCTGATAGAGTTACTTGTCACTTAAGTGGTACTTCGCTTGATCTTTCCTTTGTGTACGTATTCATCTACGGTTGGTCCAAATCATGTTATGAATAATGTTCTTCCTATGTCAAAAGCCGAATCAACATTGACTCGTTTATCCGCTGTACACCAGTTCGATGTTTCGTAAAGATGTATCTGCTTCTTCAAATGGAGATCGGGCTTGCAAGAACCTGAACCACTTGTTTCGCATCATAGCTGATCTTATTACGGCGTGAAAATGAAGCATCTTGGTGTTGCTCGCTGGGTAGCAAAACTCGTGTCACTGAAATCTTGCATGGCGTGATTCATTTCGGCACCATGCTGGCATGGATAACAGCCACAAAGTTCGTTGAGCCTCAGGACATGCCTCTTCCTCTCGTAAGTCCCCCAGATGTTTTCATGATCGCATCAATATCTGTTTCAATAATAAGATCGGTAGAAAGGTCCTCCCCGAGTACCTATCGGTTCTTCTCACAGTGTGGTTTCCTTGTAAGGAAATGTCGGTGCACATCCGGATGCTCATGTTCCAATCTCGTCATATTCTGAAGGTAGACGTAGGCAGATTTCAGATAAGATGGTGTCCGGATGCAGCAAAATACGGGAACATCTTTCTAAGAGCGTTTAGATGTCCAATCCAATCACCAGTCTCTCTGCTCGTATGAATTGCTGCAGTACTGCAATCATTTCCATGTACTGAAACCATAATGCTGCTGTTCTGTGTTTTTTGTAGTCTTTCTTTAAGTCGACGATTTTTTGCGACACCACTGTCAAAATTTCATTTTGACACACTTCATGTCTGGAAATAATGTTCTTTTCAAGTTTGTCATACGTCTCTGATAAGTTGGTCATTACATCCAAATGAGAGTCTGAGCTGCTGGTGCATTCCAGTGCGAGCTTCTCGCTGTTGAAAGAGAATCTTCAATGCATGTCTCGCCAGGGTTGGTTCGGCATCACGTTGCTTCTTCTAACAGGTGAACTACTGTGGTGCTGCATCCAGTTGTCGTGTCCAGTTATGTCATCTCCCTGACATGAATCACACGTGGATATTCCATCATCAGGCTATGTATTCTCCGTCGACACTGCTTCTGCCAAGTGTAATGACTGTTGGACTGTAATAAGAGTTTGGGTATATCTTGGACAGCAAATTGCGTGTAGAGCCGTATCAACAAGAAAATGCCCTCTAATCGTGCGTGATACAGCTTTCCCAGACATCATATGTGTCACTGCATTTGGGGCATATATTGTCTGAAGCACGTCCTGCAATCCGGAACCCGACATGATAAAGCCCACAGAGCCAAGGAAACTCATTTCAGTGTGAAAGGCTCCAATCTGAGGACGATACTTTTCAAGTGGACTCGACCCATACAGACATAGTGACAATTTGTGTAGCTTTCTGGAATAACGGCTGATCAAAAGGTCAAGACTGGTGTAACTCCATACCTGCCTAGATGGCTCGCATACGAAGTGCAGGGTAGAATTGATGCACGACATATCACGTGGGACTCATGTCTATCATCGGTAAAAACGTAACGTATGATTTGCCTGGGTACAGATCAGATTCCTGCTTGCTGTACATCTGCATAAATCCAGACCAGCTTGGCCGTGTTCTTTCAAAGGCCTCAAATTATCTTAGAGAATAAATCAAACTGATCATTTTCGAAGTCCTCTTTGGTTGAAATCATTGCTTTTTCCCAAGGTCAAGGAAATGTATTTTCTCTGTTACTCGACTGTCAGGGTGTTTGAAATATTTGATTGTTATTTTTCCAATATCTGACAACTCATTCAGTTGGATGTTTGCCTGAGGGATCGGTAGGCTTACGTTGGAAGCCGGGTGATGTACAAGCTATAATTCCCATCCCATGGAATGTTCCGTGCCCAGTCAAGCGTACGAACGATATGGTCCGCATTGTCTGCCACAAACTGTAGGAATTTTCAGGGAAAATAAGATGGGATAGTTGTGTTGAGTGTTGCCTGCAGCATTTAACTCGAATCGTTGAACCTCATAATACAGATGCACTATACCCCATACTATTAAGCAAATCCACAAAGTACCTAGAACCAAAGTGGTGATATAACCTGAACACCAAGGCCTATCTGTAAAGGTGCCAGTACGTCTTTGGTCTGCATGCACTGGACTTATTGCTTGACCAATTGATGCTAACTTAACACTGGTATCATTCCACAAATAATACTGTCAGCAATGTCTGTAAACTTTCAGGGATGAACTCCTTGTTTTCTTTTGTAGACGAAACAGTAGAAAATAATGGGTAGAATTTCTTGCTGGTCTCTGCTTGAATTGAATTGATGTCAGCCTTGATCAGCTTCGCTGCTGCAGTTATGTTTTCCTTTTTTCGCTTTCAGAAAGCCCTTGTGTATCGTTTGAGAAGTTATGAATAATTTCTGATGCTTTTCGTTTCATTGTGACCTTAGCTTCAGTATTGCCGAAAGTGGTTATTGATATAAAATCACCAAAATTGTCAATTAACCTGTTTTTCATATGTTTGTATGAGTAAGCACGGTCGCCACAAGTATCTTCCATCAAATGAATCAGTCCAGACATTGTTAATACAAACCCCTCATTTTCTTCTATATAACTCTCAACATCTTAAAATGATTCAGTGGTATCTGGTGCTTCAGGTCTTCCTGGGCTTTTTGTTGGCTTTTTACAAGGACTGGTATCTGTTTCAAACTCCTTAGGAAGCTGACGCTTTGTCTTCACTGAAGTTGACACTGCATGTTTGATGGTATAATGCATCAGCCGCTGGAAGATCAATTATGCTAGCGATCCTACCCGAGACGTCATGGGCCCACTGGTCATTCCTTTCTGAACATACACGCTCAATGGACTTCTTAAAAGGAAGTATTCTAACTGGCAAAACATCATAGCCCCGTTTTCTATGGTTAACCTTAGCATCCTGTGAACAAAATATGCATTTATTTTTAAAATCAAATACGCCCGATGACCTTGTGGAACATTTAGTAGTACTATCATTATTGTTAATATTAGAATTGCTAGTAGTGTTTCGTTTATGGATATAGTCTCTTCTGCAGTCCACGTGAACTCCCTTTCCAGGAATAACGTGTATGTTTGATTGCCGCTCAACACTGGCTTTATTAATCGATTTGCTGCCTTTATCCCGTAGCTTCACTGAGGGAAGATCATTGAGAGGTGTCTTGCAGAATACACAGTCATCATTCTGAAATGAATAATCACGTCCAATTGTAAGATTTTAATTTGGGCAATTTCTAGAATAGTGATGATTATGTGTAGCAACAACATTCACAGATTGACTGATACTTCTAGAAACTTTAAATCCACCGGAGGCGGAAAGTGTCATGCCGGACACCAGTACATCACAGACAGACGCAGACAATGTATGTTTATTTCTCGAAAACGTTTTCTGTTCTGTGTTGTCACAGCTGACAAGGCTGAAATTGACTGAGACAGTTTCGACCATCTACATTCTTAATTGTGTATAAAACATGAGTTCATTCTTCAGATACTTGCATGGGTTATAAGTATTTATTCTATACCAGTATGTATCGTGATGCATTGGTCTATAACATATTATCAAAAATATATTAGTGGGATTGTTGTTTGCCCAACAATACATTATGTGCAATATTCGGTTAGATAGGTACATGTCACGTACGATATTATAGTGCTGTAGTGCTGCTGGTATCCCATGAGATGTATGGTTCATCGTTGATTGTGTAGAATACACTAATACATTGGGTCTATATTCAGCAACTGAAATACAACAAAAAATCAATGACCAAGGTCCTCAAGATAATTTTACAATAACATTATAATTTAATAACATGTATCATTATTATACTACTATTATTGTATTGTGCTGCAACGGTCTGTTTTGCAAAATTGTTAATTAATATAAGATTGGTACATGACACGTACGATGAGATACTGTTGCTGGTGTCCCATGGTATGTATGGTTGGTTGTGTAGAGGACTAGTACACTGCCATCTTATTCAGCAACTGAAATAGAACAATAATTATGTTCAATTACCCAGGCCCTTAAGATGATTTTACCATTATAATATAATGTTAATAACATGTATCATTATTATATCATTTTATGCAATTATTGCATTTTGCTGCTTTGGTCTATAAGGATTGTAGTAAAAATAATGGTGTGAGAGCACGTGTGTCATTGTAAAAAACAAAATCCCAAAAACATGAGTATGTCAACTGGTTTCGTTTAATAAATCATCTGGGCAATATATATAATAAAACTGTGAACTGTCCATGACAACGTCAATATGGCGTCAACATTTTTTTTTTTATTATAACTGCTACTCTGACTGGCTCATGTCTATTTGTATTGTTAATGTGCCATATATTGACATCTCATAAAATTAGCAAAATCATGACACATACCGTATGATAATTATGCATTTCTGTTGGTGACAAGGAGATGTATGGTTGGTTATGTGGAGTACATCTGCGCAATATTCAGCAACTGCCTGCAATATAAGAACGACTGCATTTAATTATATAGATCTAGATGATGTTACAGTAATATTGTGATGTTAATAACACACATAAACATTCAATAATATTAAAAGCAATCAAAATGTATTCTAAACATAGTGTTTCTTGTCAAAACTTGTGAATTCAGTCATTTAACAGGCTTCTGTTTTGGTAGTCGGTTAAAACGTTATTGAGAATTATGGCAAAAATGGGCTTCCGTACTTAGAAAAAATGAACGAATAGAGCCTTCTCGAAACACGTTTTTTTTTTAAATAAGTGTTATTTTGCTTATTAGCTATATTTTGAACATTGCTTTTTGTTTACAACATTGTTTAACTCTCGCAGACGCCTTAATAGCTCAAAATATGCATGTTTATACGATATTCAACCTTACCTCAAATTTCGCCATGAAACAACGTTCATCAACAATTGTGCAGACGTACAAGACGTAAAAACAATCAAACTTCACGGAATTTGTGTAAAATAAACATAATCGTTACTTACCTCGAATATTTGATCGAATATTTGATCGATAATGGCACTTTCAAACAGTTGTTATTGAGTTATAACTGGGCGCAGCCATTAAATTTTGACGTAATTGATGACGTCATGTACCCTTCGTATGAAGAGTACTCACTATGGTGAGCTATACCGTCCATAATCTTGAAATTATAAAATCGGATTTTTTTCATTTTTTGAAGTATCAATATTTTTGTTTTGCCAAGGAACACAGTCTGCAAGTTTGGTTTGGTAGATACTAATACATTGTACTTTCGTTCAGTATAAATACTGTTTTTGTTGCAATTTGTCCGAGTGAATATTTTCCTTTATTAGCCTAGATAGGAAGTTTCCTAAGGAAAACGAGTCGATGCTTTCTTATTTCTATACGCTTGTGCATATATAATACATTAGTTCCTGAATTAGTCCATACGGTTAATTTACACCAAAAAATACCAAGGGAGATTACTCTAACCCGTTTAATGCCGGTAATTCAATACCTGTGAATAATTTTACACAGAGATAGACCTGTACAGGTATTTAACAAAGTTGTCATTTTAGTTTGTACTATATATTTATTCTCAAATTAATGTCATAAAGTATCGGATTATTCATTTTGAATAAAGAAGAATTAACATAAAATCGAGGCCAAATCATGCGATTGCCAAATTTGGTCATGGGGTTCTGCAGCGGGGTCTGCATGAATCGGGGAGTAAGAGTTACCGTACCTACATGAGCGAATGCACTAGCGCAAATGGATACTATAGGCCTGTTGCTTATTTAATTTTACAACTGCAGTCTACACGTATATAGTAAGCATGGTAAGGGTATGTATCTCTAGATCAGTCAATATTTTACAATTCTGTAATTTTGGTTTGAAGTGTTTATAAATGCTCTTTTACATATTTTGTACAACAGGGGCTGTAGATAGATTGATTGAATTGGATAATTTTTATAGTCGCACCAACAGCTAAGGTCATATGGCGACTTTCCAGCTTCCATTGGTGGAGGAAGACCCCAGGTGCCCCTCCGGGCAATTTTCGTGCACGGGCGGGCTCCTGGGTAGAACCACCGACGTTCCGCAAGCCAGCTGGATAGCTTCCTCACATGGCTGTAGATAGACTGATAAAGTCATGCTATTCACCCTTTTGCCATTATCAAATCTCGCTCTCGTTTTTCATGGGATTTTGAGTTTGGGGTGCTCTGTATAGTGAATATACAGTGTTTATTTGTTTTAGACACATTTTAGAATGTTTCATGCAAAAGTATTGTGCGAGTGCTGTTTCTAGTTGTGTTAGTTTTATAAACTGTCAGACTATTGACCTTTTCCGGGGTAAATGGCTTTTTTATTGCCATTATAATGATACCTTGAAACCGAAAGTAGGTAGATGTGCGTTACTCAAAGATCATACTCCTATTGTTTCACAAATTATTTGAAGTAATTAACTTTACTTATTACACTTAAATAAGTCCCTGCATTTTAGTCATATTTAACCAGTTATATATATATATATATATATATTTCTTGTAAACAGGAACGGTTCATATTAATCTTGTCTACCAGTTATAAAATAAAAACAAAAGAATAATTAAGCATCAGTAGTTTGAGAGTCCAATACTGTAGATGCTGAGTTTTAAATTCACCACTAAAACATAAGTATATGAATTCTCCTTTAACTAATAATGTTCATAAAAGTATATTCCACAAACAAATATGTATCGCAAAAAGTCATTTACTGTTGATAATTGTTACGGCATATACGGTATGTAAAATAATTAACAGAACTCTGCAATATATTGTTATTCTTACTATAACATTTCATAAATATAGGACCTACATAGCTATATAGTCGTGCCAAAAACAATTAATTGAACAGCTGCTAATGTTGGGTTTATGGCAGGTTGTTTATTGCAATTAAAAGAAATAAAGGGTTTCTCCAATCGTAATAATGCGGTACCCCGTTGCTAATTGGCTGTCCTAAGCAGGATGTTTGTTTAGATCAAAGAGGCCATAAATCAACCGTGGTGTGTTGACATCAGTTGTGCAAAATTTTAATTTGTGCCATATGGCGAGGGTAATTTTTTTTTAACTATTTTAATTTTCAATTTTATTTATAGTATGCATTAGAAATAGATTAGGTTCAGTAGGATTTGTCAAAAAACAAAAGAAAAGTGTTACATGCTTTTATTTTATTTGAAATTATGTATTTCATATCACATTTTACACAGTCTTGCAGATAAACGAACCTTTAAAACCCTTGATATCTTTTGATTGCAATAAACAACCTGTCATAAAACCCAACATAAGCGACTGTTCAATTAATCGTTTTTGGTATGGCTATATCAGGGCTTCTAAAATGGCCAGTTTATCAGTTCCAACACCGAAATCTGTTTCTCCAGACCGTTTTTCTTTTCAAAATCTCTGTTTAAATCGGTCCAGATATTGTATCTATCGGTCGTTAAAAAATCTACAATTGCCCTTTACCCTCCTTCTAATATCTTAAACTATGCCTTGCGGCAATATTCTCTGATCCATAACACGATTGTTTGTCACTCGCTGTGCGAAAGTAGGTCAATTTGGACTCAACCATTACCGATAGTAGGGAGTTTTCCGAAGAGTCTATAGCTAGGTAGCATGCCTTTGATGTGTGATCAGAGAAAGTATATCACGCGTTTTGTCGGTTCACTAAAGCGAGTGTTACCGTCTGTAATTTCTTTGATATACCGTTAGTCGTAAGGTGTTAGCCTATTTGCTTGTGTCAGTTTTTTTTTTTAAGTGGCCAAAGCTGGGACTGAAATTTGATTGCGTCATTCAAAAAAATTAAAATACCGAGCGGTGTTACTTGTTTGATTTTTTTTTTACAATAACAATAACAATAAGTATAATATTAATATTACTCAAATTTATGTAAAGTCGTATATAATCACGAACATTACTGCTGTTCGTTAGTCATAGTTAATAGATATGGCACTGCCTCTAAATTACATTGGTTACCACGGTGATTCTTCACGCGACTTCCGGTTTATTAGACACTTCCGGTTCAATTCCTCAAATGATCAACAATTTTAATATTGAGTGAAAATTATTCATTCAGTAAAGTGAAGACATGATGTCAGTCATTAAAATGTACAAATTGTGATAAAGTAAGTTATAAATAATACAAATATAATACAAACATACATTTTAAATAGTTCTCTATATAAATGACTAAACGAAAAAAATGAATGGTGCAGCTGACATGGTGGGTCGGGTACAGCGATTTTAGTGATTTTTTCAAAATAAGTGTGATTCTTACGGTAGTAAAAAACCTGGACTGATTTGCATTTTAAAATTTTAGAAGCCCTGGGCTATATATCTATTTAGGTCCTATGATTTATGAAATCTTATAGAATTTAGTAGGAATAAAAAAATATATTGCAGAGTTCTGTTAATTATGCAGAGTTCTGCCGTAACTATTATCAAAAGTAAATGACTTTTTGCGATACATATTATTTTGTGGAATATATTTTTATGAACATGATTCTTATAATGTTTTAGTGGTGAATTTAAAACTCAGCATGTACAGTATTGGACTCTCAAACTACTGATGCTTAATTATATTTGTTTATTTTTTTTTAAACTGGTAGACAAGATTAATATGAACCGTTTCTGTTTACAAGGAAGTCATATATATAACTGGTTAAATATGATTAAAATGCACGAACGTATTTAAGTGTAATAAGTGAAGTTAACTTTAAATAACTTATGAAACACAAGGATTATGATATTTGAGTAACACACATCTACCTACTTTCGGTTTCAAGTCATCATTATAATGGCAATATCACTCGCACAATATTTTGCATGATACATTCTAAATGTGTCTAAAACCAAATAAACACTGAAAACGAGAGCGAGATTTGATAATGGCAAAATCGAGAATAAGAATAAAATAATAAAGTTTGCACTCGTTACCTTGTAACATCTGTTGGTTCACCAGTCCAGGTATTATTTTTATGGAATGGTGAACTGAGAGGTCAAGAAGAATGCAATATGATAAGCAGGGTAATATTAATATAATAAATATTAAAAATAGGTCTTTATTTAAGAAATACAATACTTCCACCAGGTTTATATTGACCTAGATGTGAGAATCATAGCTACACGTATTATGTTTTTTAACTTTTATATACCATGGAGCTATGATGCAGCCTATAGGAAATATAGGTAGTATGCAGTACAACGCCATCTTCACTTTCCGGCAATGTTTCTGAAGACATCACACAATGTCGGCATGTAAAACAATGTCTTTCAATTGACTAAACCTTAAATACCACATCTCCATACATAAAACAAAGTTTCCAAATACAGAAGGAGATTTCAGATGTCAAGAGAGGGAGATATTTCCAGAGGAGAACATTGATTCAAGAAAAACAAGTCATTACAAAAAAACAACTAGATATGTATGATATCCTTCTCTTTGTGAGTTTTAGCCATGGACTTTAGTTTATTCAATTGAAATATGTTGGTTGTTTATGCATGCATGGGAGCTACAGAATATAGAAATGTAAGAGCTATGATTCTCACAGCTATTGTCCCAGATCATTACCTGATGAACTTGAAGGATCATCGAGTTTTTAATATGAATGAAGCAAAAGTGGATAGAATCTGTTAGTAGAATGATGAGTTTCCACTCTACACTGAGTAATGAGTTTCTTTCAAAATCAAGAATAACAAATTCTAAATATAAAATAATTCAAAAATCAGTTAATAGACTTTTAAAAGTATAACACATCCTAAAAGCAAGATTACCCTTGCCAAAATAATATATGTATTAATTTATATCAAATGTTTCCATTGATTATTATATATATTCGTTTCAGATAATTAACATGGCAGAAGAATCCACTGAACCCACAATAGCAACCTCTAATGATGCTGAACCCACAGTGTCAAACTCGAATGATGCTGAACCCACAGTGTCAAACTCTAATGATGCTGAACCCACAGTGTCAAACTCTAATGATGCTGAACCCACAGTGTCAAACTCTAATGATGCTGAACCCACAGTGTCAAACTCTAATGATAGAGGTATGTACTAAATAATATTATTTACAAAAACACTGTCAACAA
Organism: Cyrtodaria siliqua; assembly: GCA_037043455.1. Lineage (NCBI taxonomy): Eukaryota > Metazoa > Mollusca > Bivalvia > Adapedonta > Hiatellidae > Cyrtodaria > Cyrtodaria siliqua. Next base: position 11,860 of record JAWPHD010021412.1, on the reverse strand, counting down.
AAATAAGCTTAACCAATTGACCACCTTATTAAGCAATATATATTTCATTGCTTTCACTAATTATTGCTTTACACTGCACAAAGGCAGAGTTGCGAGTAAATCAAATGATGTAATTTGGGTTGCCCTCTGCACTTTGTTGACAGTCTCTGTGATGTAATATCTGTTAATGGTTTATTGGGAGCACTCTTTGTCCATCTTCCATTAACTTTTGCTTTAAACGACTTCTTCACAGAAACGGCGTGGTCAATTTTGACCAAATTTCACATGAATGGACAGGTCATGATCTTTGACCTTTCTTTTTTTTGTTACTGATCGAGAGCGAAGATGGCCACCATTACTAAAAATAGAGAAAACTTAAATATTTTTCTCAGGAACAGCACCATGCTTGAAGGGTTTTGAAAATTCTTTCGTATAATTGATTGCTTTGTACTAAGCCATCAGATTTGTATTATTGGTTTTCGTCAACTTTTCGTGATGGCCGCCACAGTGAGATGAAGTTGTATGATATACAGTTATATAGAGAAAATTTGCTAAACCCTTAACCCGCTAAGCACGACTATAATAGCCTTTGCGACTATAATAGCCTTTGCGTTCATCCAGATCAGCCTGCGAGTAACACCCCTTTGTCACCAGGGCTTCTAAAATCGCCGGTTTATCGGTTCGCAGACCGAAATCTGTTTCTCCGGACCGTTTTTCTTTTCAAAATCTCTGTTTAAATCGGTCCCAGATATTTTATCTATCGGTCATTAAAAAATCTACACTCCTTCTGATATCCTAAAATATGCCTTGCGGCAATATTCTTTGATCCATAACACGATTGTTTGTCACTCGCTGTGCGAAAGTAGGTCAATTTGGTCAATTTGGACTAAACCATTACCGATAGTAGGGAGTTTTCCGGAAGAGTCTATAGCTAGGTAGCATGCCTTTGATGTGTGATCAGTGAAAGTATATCACGCGTTCTGTCGGTTCACTGAAGCGAGTGTTTCCGTCTGTAATTTCTTTGATATACCGTTAGTCGTAAGGTGTTAGCCTGTTTGCTTGTGTCAGTTTGTTTTTTTAAGTAGCCAAAGCTGGGACTGAAATTTGTTTGCGTCATTAAAAAAAAAAAAAATACCGAGATGTGTTAATTGTTTGTTTGATTTTTATTTTACAATAACTTTAAGTATAATATTAATGACATTAATTAAGGAAAGTGATCAAACCTGACACCGTTTGTTTTTTTAAGTCGGACCGAAATTGTTTGCGTTAGTCGTAACATTTGGTATTAATTAAGCTAATTGATGAAAAACGATATTACTGAAATTTATGTAAAATCGTATATAATCCGCTAGTCCGCGCGTGTTAGTCCGCATTTTATACCTACCCGGTTTATTAAACACTTCCGGTTCAATTCCTCAAATGATCAACAATTTTAATATTGAGTGAAAATTATTCATTCAGTAAAGCGAAGACATGATGTCAGTCATTAAAATGTACAAATTGTGATAAAGTATGTTATAAATAATACAAATATACCGTAATACAAACACACATTTTAAATAGTTCTCTATATCAATGACTAAACGGAAAAAATGAATGGTGCAGCTGACATGGTGGGTGGGGTACGGCGATTTTAGTGATTTTTTCAAAATAAGTGCGATTCTTACGGCAGTAAAAAACCTGGACCGATTTGCATTTTAAAATTTTAGAAGCCCTGTTTGTCACATAAATGGAATGATCTTAATTCAAAGAAAGAACAATCCATTATATATAAGTAGGGGGTTAAACAACATCTCAGAAACCACTTGATCATCAGGCACCTTTAGTGGTAGTATAATTTCTTGAATCAAAATAACAAAAACCATTACAGCCCCGTTGGTTGTAAAATACTTGAAACTGGAACTTTGCCAAAAATGGCATGTAGTCGTTCTCAACAATTTAAATGCATATCAAAATAATATTTTAGATAAACTACGAGGTGATCAGTACAGTCATGTTTATATATTAGAGTGTTTTGGAAGTGATCAGTACAGTCATGTTTATATATTAGAGTGTTTTGGAGGTAATCAGTACAGTCATGTTTATATATTAGAATGTTTTGGAGGTGATCAGTACAGTCATGTTTATATATTAGAGTGTTTTGGAGGTGATCAGTACAGTCATGTTTATATATTAGAGTGTTTTGGAGGTGATCAGTACAGTCATGTTTATATATTAGAGTGTTTTGGAGGTGATCAGTACAGTCATGTTTATATATTAGAGTGTTTTGAGGTCCATAGACCTTCTTGTTAATGTTTACATTGGTACAAATGATTTTTTGGTAACTTAGAACCCGAACAGACTTCATGTTATAATATAAAAAGTGTTTTATTTTCAGATTGGTTAAGTGCCCTGAAGAAAAGTTTGAACACAGACAAACAATTTGAGGGATTTCTTGACGAGTTTTCCAAGTGTTCAACCAATGAAGAGCGAGTTCGACATCTGTACAATCACCCAGAAGTGCAGAACATTGTCAAAGTCAATATTATTAAGAAACAGAAAAATGGTGAAGAGTCTGCTACTTTCAGGGACCAAGGAAATCAAATGTTTCAGAAACACTGCAACGAGAAAGCCCTATACCTGTACAATACAAGTGTGAGGAAGGCCCCAGCTACAGGAGATACAACCGCCTTGGCTCTGGCCCTAGCAAACAGATCAGCCGTACTGTTACACATGAAATACTATTGGCTATGTCTAAATGATATTCAGGCAGCTCTCAAGAACAACTATCCGGAGAAATTGAGGTATAATATACATGCAAAAACTCATTGGAAGCAGAAGGGATCTCCTTCTCTTTTTACGCCCCCATCATATATTATATGGTTGGCGGGGGTGAGAGGGGAGGATATAGTGCTGTACTTGTCTGTACATATGTACGCCACACTTTTGTACATATGTCACACTATCTTGTGCCTACTACTTGTCGGGAACTTCCATCCATTGACTTTTGGCAGAGTTACGGCCCTTTAAAGACAGACTACGTGGCAATCTTGAATGTTTTGTCAATCTTTAAAACTGACGTCTCAATTTATTAATCTAGTATCATTTTGACTAAAACCTACATGCATATCATTAAATAAAAAAATCAGTTATAATTTTTCTTCATTATTCTATAAAATGTTTAAATATATAATTGGTGCAATATAATCTACTGCTAAAATATGTAAAAACAATTTTCTTTGAATTTTGGTAATAATTAATAATAATGATTGGAAATTGTAAATTATGTAGAAAAAAGCCATGAGTTTCAAACAAATCAAGATTGCCGTATGTCCTTTTAATAATTTTATATTTCAGGACATAGCTTATAACAAGGGCATTTGTGTCCAATGAACACATTTTTAGTTTTCTTTGCATTCTTTGAATATTAAAAAATGTTATAATATTGTCTCATGAAAAAGGCATTATTGTTTTAAAAAAGTCACATTTTCAAAAATATGACATGCCCCAATCAGACCAACTGGCAAGAACACAAGACCAACAGAGTGGAATAAATTAGGATCGAATATGTATGGCAGTAATTTAATACAACTGAAAACAAGGGATATTAATCGTTAATATCATTTGAAAAATTACATACATGTATATGAAGTTTAAAATGCAATTTATTCTCTTCGTTCTTGTAAACTTTAACACACACAAAATGCGTATAATTTATAAATGTCCAATAATTTATTTGTTTTTTAGATACAAGCTTCTAGAGAGAAAAGGTAAATGTCACTACAAACTTGGTCAAAAACAAGAAGCCACGGCAGCGTTTGAGGAAGCGAAGACTAAGTTGAAACTATCGGGAATGCAGCAGGAAAAGATAAACAACCTGATTAATGAGTATGACAAGCAGATCTGGCAGTGTGACAAACTCCAACCACTGGCCGAGGGCATGTCTGACTTCTTGTCCGTTGATATTATGCCATTGCATGACCCGATACCCAGTCTTGGACAGAAAGTAAGCTCCACAGTGCCTTCGATGTCGGATGCTCTCGACATTTTCATATCCAAGGATGCTGGCCGTGGACTGGTAGCGACTCGTGACATTAATGTTGGTGAACTGTTGGTCGTGGAGAAACCGTACGCGTCAACGCTCCTGCCGAATTTTGCCGCAAATCACTGCCATCACTGCTGTAACAGGGTAGTGTCGGCAGTTGCTTGTGTTCACTGTATTGAGGTGGTGTTTTGCAGCGAGCGCTGCCAAAATGCATCTTGGGATAGTTACCATAAGTACGAGTGCGACATACTGGAGACAGTGCGCGAGGCCGATGTCAGCCTGGGCCACCTTGCCGTAAAGATGGTAATGAAAGCTGGTGTAGAATATCTGAGTGAATTTGAAGGTAAGGTTCACACGAGTGTGGCGGAAAATGATAAAATGAAGGAAGGATTTGATGAAAATGGACAATACAGTTCGCAGGACTATAGAACAGTGTATGCGCTTGTTGGCCACACAGAAGACCGGAGTGCGCAGGAGATTTTGAAATATACGTTGGAAGCACTATTTCTCCTTAAATGTCTCGAGAGTACGAAACTCTTCGGTAGTTCTGCCGATGAACCGACGGACTCCGCAACAAAAAAGTATTGTGTGGGTGCACATATTTTACGGCATCTTCAGATGTTGCCATGCAATGCGCATGAATGCTCGGAATTGGCAGTGAAGTACGCAAAAATGCCAGAATCGGTTACCATGGAGATTGGATCAGCAATTTATCCAGTTTTGAGTCTTATCAACCATTCCTGTGATCCCAACGTTGTTCGTCATAGTTATGGAGACGTGTGTGTTGTTCGCGCTATCCGTAATATTCCGAAAGATGGTGAAGTTCTGGATAACTATGGCGCCCTCTTTGCTTTAACCGAGTGTGAAGAAAGGAGAAAGAAACTTGCTCCCCAGTACTTTTTTATGTGCAACTGCATGGCTTGTATCGACGACTACCCTCTCTACACTGACACACCATCTGAAGTTCCAGTCTTCAAATGCGACAAATGCGCTGGTCCAATTTTCCTTGCCCTTGAAGAGAAATACTCTTATGCAAGCTTAGCTTGCTCTTCCTGCAAAGAGCCTCATGACCTTTCACCCCGGCTTGCAATTCTTGGGAAATCTGATGAGTGTTATAGATTGGCTATGCGTATTGTATTAACCGATGCCAATATGGATGTGGACAAGCACATCCCTATATTAGAAGGTCACCTAAAGTTGATGGATCAACTTCTGTGTCGACCCTGGAGAGATTTTAATGACTGCCAAGAGGCTCTGAAACAATGTTATGCATTAAAGGCAAGTCACTTCACTGTCAAATCGTAACTCATGTTATGCATTAAAGGGAAGTAACTTCACTGTCAAATCATAACTCTTGTTGTGCATTAAAGGGAAGTAACTTCACTGTCAGATCATAACTCTTGTTGTGCATTAAAGGGAAGTAACTTCACTGTCAAATCATAACTCTTGTTATGCATTAAAGGGAAGTCATTTACCTGTAAAATCATATTTAACTGTATTGAAGGCCATCAAAAACAGTCATATCCTGCATTTAATTTAAGGGAAATCTTTTTAGAGTGGAATCATGCATTTAAAGATTGGCGGTGCTTGTTTTTTCATCAGGAAGTAAATTATGTATCAAATGTTTTCTTAACAGTGATGTCTGTTTTATGCGACACTGATCAGCCTTTAAGACCTAGTCCTTGGAATTTGAACAAAATCATCTTCACAAAGCGCTCATCAGTGTGACAGTGACTGTCACATAAAACAGACATCAATGTAAACAAACATTTAATACAGACATTAATCCAGATTTTTCCGCAAAGATAGCGATCAAAGCCAGGTGTGAGCAAGAATAATTCGGTGATTTCCTAGTTACAACTTCTGTCATGCGTATTTTGATTGACATAGTTGTGTATGGTGTATATAAGAATAAGTGCAATATATCTATTATTGGAAAAATAAACGATTAATCAATTTCCATGCAATTCGACCTTGATTTAACAACATAGAGATCGGATATTTAAACAAAATCTACAGCGAAAAATGTATCAAATTTGCTGTGTTTATTGTTAAATAATGGTGCAATAATAAGAAGAATAGTGTTTTATATAATCAAACATCCGTATACTTTTGTAGGCATTTACTTTTGATCAAAGATCAAAGCGTATGCGCTGGCGCATCTTTTGTTATTATAATGTCTGTCTGTGTGCAAGCTTTTTTGGGGTGATTGTTACTTCTCCAAAAGAACTGGGCATAATTTTACAGGAACAGTCCTTATGATGTTCTTACTGAAATTCAAAATCCTGCAAAATCCAAGATGGTTACCACGGCTAATATAAAATAAGAAAAAAAAAGTATGATATTGTTAAAACTGATACAGGATCTTAACTCAGGTGATCAGCATGACATGTAGTTGGTCCTAAATAAAATCCTTGTTGCTGAGGCTTGTTCAAGATGACCATGTTCGTTTACGATCTGATAATGGTGATCGCCAGTTCTTAATTTTATTTAGATTTTCATGAAACACGGCAGGTGGTCTATAGTTAGTTTTAAATTCAGCTTCCTACAAAATCAAAGATTGCCACATGGAAAGAAATAAAGGTTGTGGTCAGTACTTTGCTGCTACAGTAGGAGGTGATGATATGGTACTGATATCCATATTGTATATGGTTTCAAGTAATTGGCAAGACACAGAGGATCTTAAATGAGTTTCTGTTTAATGTTTAATATTGAATTTATTAAAAGAATTTAATAAAATTATATGATCATATCAATTTTATCCAACAAGTTTAATAAATTCAATATTGAAATAGGCACGAGTGTGAGATTCTATTTATCCAAAAAAGCCTCCTAAGAATTTTTTTTGTTATTGTAGCTTCTTGTATATATAATATCGTCGCTTGATGATTTCGTATGATTGATGTCATATGTTCACTGGGTCTTTTCCATACGCTTCTGAACAGTGGAACTACATTGTCGATTTCCGTATTCCAGTATTTTAAACGGTTACGGAAAGGACCGAACGATGATTCGGCCTTCAATTGCATATTTATTTCACAAGTGTAATGTGATAAATACATCATGGCTTTATTACACTCCCACACCACAAGTTACTGTGTTCTCCCCAGGAATTTGTCAAGGCATGTCGCTTTTATCATAGAAAATATGCTTCTGAGTGTATCCTTTTTCCTGACCCCTATATGTATGGTTAGTTTGTTAGAGAGACACTTGCTTTATATAAGAAATTCCATATATTGTGTTTTTTACTTATTTATTAAAGCCAAACAAAAACGATATAATGAAAAAGTGTTGCATGTCTTTTTGAAATTAAGGCATGTTGCAAAAGCATTTTGGCTCAGAAGGCATGTTAAATGTGACATGCCTTAATAGCCTTGGGAGAACACTGAGTTCTGTGATAAATGTAGTTTGTCCTCAATGAAATCTGACCCCCTTCAAAACTCAAATAATTTGACCCCACAGTTAAAGAATATATATGTATACTCCTCAAAATAAGCTAAGGACTATCCCCTCTTTATTTCAATAAGATTAAAGTTTGCATCATCGCACAAGTTTCAATACACATTGCATTCCAAAAATGGAAACTGTTTCGTGTTTCTATATTCTTTAGGAACATTTTACACAAAATAAATATAAACTGAAAATTCAGATTTTGAAATTTCAATAAAATGCTCTTTTTTTTCACCCAAATTTTTTATTTCGTATTGTTTTTATGACTATTGAATCCTTAACAAACATCTGTCACCATTTGCTTAAGTTTAACCCGACAGATAAGCATGCAGTGCCAAATATGCAACTAGGTCTTGACAATTTACTTCATTTTGGATGGGATAAAAAAAATGGGATAAAAAATCAGCATATTTCAAAACTGTTCGGTGCATTTAAATTGTCAAAGGTAATACTCAATTTCGGGGAAATTAAAATTTCGCGTCTATAGTTCCTCAAGTAGTGACTAAACGTAATGAATAAATTGAATTGAATGATTTTTAGAAATTATCTGAAATCTCTGACTCTTTTTAATTAACAGAACAATGTATATCAAGATTTTGTTCTTTCATCTAATGCAGAGGACCTGACAGTGTCCAGTTTAATGCAACATTGTTTACACATTCTGTGTAACCGTTTGAAAATGGTATGTAGTCAATTTCACTGGTAAGCTTATGGAGAAATGGTCTTGTGGTTCCCGGGGGCCCCGTTTCGTCACGGGTCAAAGAATAGGACCACTGCAGATCTTTTTGGAGGGGTAGGCAGAGGGGTAGAATCCCCCCAAATTCATGTTCATTTTATCATTTTTTGTTCATGTTCATTAAAGGTCTTCATCATGATCCCTGCATTGTTTCAGGTGCCATCTCGCTTACATCAAAAGAGCAGTGGCAGAAAAACAATAAACGTGGCTCCAGCGTAAATGGAGTTTCTACAATAGAATTTGCAGCAGCTCTGCAGTTCAGGGTGAGAAGGTTCTAGGCCCATTTTCCATATTTTATCTCGATGTACATGGAGGATGAGCCTGGCATGTTCATGCCTGTTAGGCGCCATATAACCTTTCATGTGTTGGTGCGCCTTAAAACACCAATTCAAATCTTGTGGTCTATTTTGAGGAGTATACTATTAAGCCATCACATGACACGACATGAGAATGTTGTCACAACTGTAATACATGTTTTGTGCTATTCAAGAATCTGACAATGTTCTATTATTCATTGATCTTGACACAAAATGACATTATGTTATTATTCATTGATCTGACACAATTATGTTTAAGGATTTGACAATATTCTATTATTTAAGGATCTGACAATATTCTATTATTCAAGGATCTGACAATATTCTATTATTCAAGGATATGACAATATTATGTTATTACTCATTGATCTGACACCATTATGTTATTACTCATTGATCTGACACAATTATGTTTAAGGATTTGACCATTCTGTTATTCAAGGATCTGGCCATATTCTATTATTCTAGGATCAGACACCATTATATTATTCTAGGAGTTGACACCACTCTATTATTCAAAGAAAGTCTTGTAATAGAGCCCTTGTAATAGAGCCTTGTGTGTGATATAGAGGACCTTACATGGGATGCTGTTTAATATTGAATTTATTTAAAAGAGTTGGATAAAATTATATGCCGTGCGGCTGTGCTGAGCATCATGTCAATTTTATCCAACATATGCCTCACATCATATAACGAGTTTATTAAATTCAGTGGGCATGAATGTGAGATTCTGTTTATCATTTAACTCCAAAAACAGCTCATATGGAACATTTATTAACATAACATTGCCGTATGATGACTTTGTATGTTGACTCGGTCTTCTCCGTACAACACTGAACTACTCATCGATTTCCGTAAGCATTAATTTACGGAAATCAACCAGGCAATTCCGATGCACACTGAGCTGAATGGAAAAGACCGAACGATGATTCGACCTTGACGAACGGTGATTCGAATCTTATTTCCATATTTATATCATTAGTGTTATATGATAAATATATCATGGCTTTATTACACTCCCAGACCGCAAGTTATGTGATAAATATTATATTATATATTCATAATCTCATGTTTTACTTTATATGTATATACCCGAGTGAATAAAACATTTGTATTTGTATTTATTTGTAAAAGTTTTGTATAAACCTTTTGTGTATGTTCGGTTGTATTTGTTAGAACCAAACTGCTTGTATTTACTGTAAACCCTTGTTAATATCAAATTGCTAGTGTTTATCCACAAGACCCTGTCTTCCATTGCTTTGTAATTGGTTGATTTTTTCCAAAAACTTGCAAAGGGAATGTTGCGAAATAAAAATTTAGTAATATTTGTTGTTTGTTTTGTTTCATTTTGCCATTTGTAAGAACTGATCATAATATGACAGCAGACACTGTGTCGTCCGTTATTTTGTATGGGATGGCGAGTTGTCCGTAGTCCGTCCGTCCGTCGTTTACTTTTGTCTCGATAAGATGATAGGGCCTTCATTTTTAATCCGATCTTTACCAAACTTTAACAGGTTGTTAATATCAATGAAAGCTCGGACAAGTTCGAAAACCAGCCAGATCGGACCAGTAACAGCGGAGTTATGGCCCTTGATTTAGTTAACGAGGTCAATGACCTTGAAGCTCTACTGATTGATTTTGATTTCAGGAAGTAGTCGCTACAGACTTGTTTTTTGAAAAATTATTTTTAGCTTTGGCGGCCATCTTGAATTTCCGGCCGACCTGAAATTTTGCTAGGATCAATTGGACATCAAGAGCAACATTCCTGTGAAGTTTCATGAAAATCCGTCAAGTAGTTTCAGAGGAGTAGTCGCTACAAGTTTTCATTATATAACTCTATGTAAACAAAGATGGCCACTGGCAGCCATGTTTAACGTCAAATCAAAATAATGTTTGACTCTGATAACCATCATGTCATGCTGATCATTTTACAAAAAGTCCCATATCAATATCACTTATAGTTTTCAAGATGTAGTCGCTACAAACTTCTTTTTTAAAAATCTATTTTTAGCTGTGGTGGCCATCTTGAATTTCTGGCCGATCTGTAGTAGTTTCAAAGGAGTAGTCGCTACAAGTTTTTACTATATAACTATGTAAACAAAGATGGCCGCTGGCAGCAATGTTCAACGTTGAATCAAAACAATTTTTGACAAGGACCAACATCATGTCATGCTGATCATTTTAGAAAAAGTCCCATATCAATATCACTTATAGTTTTCAAGAAGAAGTCGCTACAAACTTGTTTTTTAAAAACCTATTTTTAGATTTGGTGGCCATCTTGGATTTCACATCAACATGAATTTTTGCTAGGATCAACTAGACTTCATGGGCAACATTTCTGTAAAGTTTCATGAAAATCCATTCAGTAGTTTCAGAGGAGTTGTCGCTACAAAAAAAAGTTTACAGACGGACGGACAGACGGAGGACGGACGCCGCACCACGGCATAAGCTCTGCTGATCTCTGATCAGTAGAGCTAAAAATGCTATATTGCTATATTTTGCCTCGTTAAGACGATAGGGCCTTCATTTTGCATCCTATCTTTACCAAACTTTACCATATTGTTAATATCAATGAAAGCTCGGACAAGTTCGACAACCAGCCAAATCGGACCAGTAACAGCAGAGTTATGGCCCTTGATTTAGTTCAAAATGCTATATTTTGCCTCGTTAAGACGATAGGGCCTTCATTTGTCATCCGATCTTTACCAAACTTTATCAGAATGTTAATGTCAATGAAACCTCGGTCAAGTTCGAAAACCAGCCAGATCGGACCAGTAACAGCGGAGTTATGGCCCTTGATTTAGTTAACAAGAGGTCAATGACCTTGAAGCTCTACTAATTGATTTTGATTTCAGGAAGTAGTCGCTAAAGACTTGTTTTTTGAAAAATTATTTTTAGCCGTGGCGGCCATCTTGAATTTCCGGCCAACCTTAAATTTTGCTAGGATCAATTAGACTTCAAAAGGAACATTCCTGTGAAGTTTCATGAAAATCCGTCAAGTAGTTTCAGAGGAGTAGTCGCTACAAGTTTTCATTATATAATTCTATGTAAACAAAGATGGCCGCTGGCAGCCATGTTTAACGTTGAATCAAAATGATTTTTGACAAGGACCAACATCATGTCATGCTGATCATTTTAGAAAAAGTCCCATATCAATATCAGAGATCAGCAGAGCTTATGCCGTGGTGCGGCGTCCGTCGTCCGTCTGTCCGTCCGTCTGTCCGTAAACATTTTTTGTAGCGACAACTCCTCTGAAACTACTGAATGGATTTTCATGAAACTTTACAGAAATGTTGCCCATGAAGTCTAGTTGATCCTAGCAAAAATTCATGTTGATGTGAAATCCAAGATGGC
>JAWPHD010021411.1:0-28328 GCA_037043455.1 Cyrtodaria siliqua | reverse complement strand
TTGCTCTTTGTGTAGCACCTTTTGTATTCAGGCAATATACCAGCATTGCTCTGATTAGTATCACTACCACAGATATGACTTAAAAATCACTATCTGAGTCAAATAAATGAGAACCAGACCATCCGCCATATTTTAAACGATAGGACACCAACCTGTATGGGCACAATAGAATCTGGACTTATGATTGTGTTTAGTGTAATGTATTTATCTACAGTCTATAGTGCTGCCACACAGGAATACCACACCATAGTACACACAGGTGTGTGTGTGTTTTGTGGGTCGTTCGGTGTGTGTGGGTGGGGGGGGGGGTGGGGGTGGGGGGAGGTATTTTGAAATGAACAAATCTAGGGGGTGAGGACCCAGCCAGCAATCCTATATCTAGCCTTCATCGGCCCCATATTTTTTTTTATATAGGACCAGTATCGCAAACGATATCGGCCTGAGATCGGCGTGCCCATGGGCTTCAAGCCGGACCGATATCTTGTCGGCTACACATCGATCCAATATCGGTTAGATATCGTTTTAATTTACTATCCATCCTCGGTTAGACATCCTTTTAGTTTACTATCCATCATCGGTCCAATATCGGTTAGTTATCTATCCAATATGTATCCGATATAGTTTTGACCCTCTTGTGAATGTAGGCAATAGGAATATCTGTTCACATTAACAATAAATATACAATATTCAAAATGACATGTCATTACCTCCATTTATGGATTTATGGCGTGTTATATCGGACTGACAGCGGCCCTATATATGGTATCAACTGATGCAAACTACGTTGGCCTGACGTTGGCCCGAGATATAATAATAGACATTAGAAGAAATGTGCTATATTTATTCAGATTAATGCATTGAACAATCAATTTGACATGCCATACAAACAAAAAATTGGAAAATATTGAATTAATCGGCTCGACGTCGGCATATCCAACATTTAGCCGACATCTGACCGATATCTTTTCAGCAAATCATAAAAAAAACACACAAACCCAGTCAGCAAGCCAATATCGGACCGATATGTTTCCTATATACAGATAACGGATAGACATCGGGCCTTGCCGCTCTGTTACTGATATTGGTAACAGAGCGGCAGTCTGCATAACGGCCGGATGTCTATGACAGATAACGGATACATCGGGCCGATCTGCCGACATTCCGACAAATAACCAAAATCTATCCGATATGGTCATGCTGGCTTGGGAGTGGCGGGGTGGCTTGTAGTCTAAGACTTTCCAGGAGAGGGAGGTCTGTCTGAGGAAACTTTTCCTCTTTTTTTTCAGGGTGGTGGTGGGTGGGTGTGGGGGGGGGGGGGGATATTTTGTAGATTATTCTAGGGGGTAGACTGAAGAAACGCTTTCCGTTCGCGGCGAGGGTGGTTTGTCCATAAATAATTAATCATTTAAACTTCTTATTCTTCCAGTACTGTGCTGGGTTCCTCTGGAACATCTTCGCACAACGGTGAATATTTACATAAGTGATGGAAAGTTCAAGGTGAAGTTAAAACTTGCTCAACATAAACCCACAAAAGTGTTTGTACGAAGTGAAAGAAATTATAATCGATTTGTCCACAATTAATCATTTAAACTAGCTCAACATCAACTCACAAAAGTGTTAGTACAAAGTAAAAGCAATCCGAGTCTTCCAGAAATTACCCGAGTTGTCACTAGTCGGTCTGCAAATAATGTCAATATTTACTATTGTTACGTCACTGATTTTAATACGCGCTAATTTGCATAATGTGGAAAGTTTCCGGCCAAGACAATTTACCGGTAACCTTCATACCGAGTGTTTACAAATAAAAAAACATACTAAATGAATAACTCACATAAGCTGCTAGTGTTGTTTAATCATTGTGCGCTCTGCAATTGTTGACATGTTCAGCATATTCCTGCATTTGTTGTCATTTTGAAATTTCCCACGGAAACCACATATTTTCTAGAAAGCCTTAGTTTCGCATTTGAACTCTTTAAATATTCTGCTGCACATATTCTATAGGACTTTGTGAAGGAGTCGGAGAGACTTTCCAATTATTTCTGAAACTCTACTCTAACCAGTCATAACGGAAACGTTGCACAGAAAACTGTTTTAAAGAAAACAAATCAGAATTTCGAAACTAAAACTCCTATAGTGGGAGCCGGTGTCTGCGTTAGAAATGCTTAAAGCGTGACAACGACGATTTACCATCAAAATCGGTTTTTTATGTGTTTTGTGAATGCAGCCTGTGCCTGTGCCATTGTGAAAAATAGCAGCATTTTTCTAGAAATTGTGAAAATTGTGAAATATTATAACAAAAGAAAAAGAAACTTTTTTCACTTTTAATTTCAGTTTAATATCCCTTGGCTTTAAGTTTCGTTTTTGGTAAATACAGACTAGTTTTTACTCCAGCGTTTATTAAGACTAGTATCCTTACTGGTCTGTATTTATCCTAAAAAAAAAAGAAAAGTTTTTTGTGTTTTTAGCTTTACTGATCAGAGATCAGCAGAGCTTATGCCGTGGTGCGTCGTCCGTCTGTCCGTCTGTCTGTCCGTAAACTTTTATTTGTAGCGACAACTCCTCTGAAAATACTAGATGGATATTCATGAAACTTTACAGAAATGTTGCCCATAAAGTCTAGTTGATCCTAGCAGAAATTCATGTTGATGTGAAATCCAAAATGGCCGCCAAAGCTAAAAATAGAGTTTTAAAATACAAGTTTGTAGCGACTACTTCTTTAAAACTATAAGTGATATTGATATGGGACTTTTTCTAAAATGATCAGCATGACATGATGTTGATCCTTGTCAAAAATCGTTTTGATTCAACGTTAAACATGGCTGCCCGGCCATCTTTGTTTACATAGAGTTATATAGTAAAAACTTGTAGCGACTACTCCTCTGAAACTACTTGACGGATTGTCATGAAACTTTACAGGAATGTTGCTCTTGATGTCTAATTGATCCTAGCAAAAGTTCAGATCTGCCAGAAATTCAAGATTGCCGTCACAGCTAAAAATATATTTTTAAAAAATAAGTTTGTAGCGACTACTTCTTGAAAACTATAAGTGATATTGATATGGGACTTTTTCTAAAATGATCAGCATGACATGATGTTGATCCTTGTGGAAAATTATTTTGATTCGAAGTTAAACATTGCTGCCAGTGGCCATCTTTGGTTACATAGAGTTATATAGTAAAAACTTGTAGCGACTACTCCTCTGAAACTACTTGACGGATGTTCATGAAACTTCACAGGAATGTTGCTCTTGATGTCTAGTTGATCTTAGAAAAATTTCAGGTCGGCTGGAAATTCAAGATGGCCGCCACAGCTAAAAATAGATTTAAAATAAATAAGTTTGTAGCTTCTACTTCTTCAAAACTATAAGAGATATTGATATGGGACTTTTTCTAAAATGATCAGTATGACATGATGTTGGTCCTTGTCGAAAATCGTTTTGATTTGACGTTAAACATTGCTACCAGCGGCCATCTTTGTTTACATAGAGTTATATAATGAAAACTTGTAGCGACTACTCCTCTGAAACAACTTGACCGATTTTCATGAAACTTCACAGGAATGTTGCTCTTAATGTCTAATTGATCCTAGCAAAATTTCAGGTCGGCCGGAAATTCAAGATGGCCGCCACGGTTAAAAATAGATTTTCAAAAAACAAGTCTTTAGCGACTACTTCCTGAAATCAAAATCAATCAGTAGAGCTTCAAGGTCATTGACCTCTTGTTTTTTTCAGGTTGTGAATTTTTTGGATATAAATGTGAAAAAAGTATACTTTTTGGCATTGTGAATGGGGCCGAATAACGGCCCCAAATTAGGCATAAAAAAAACACTGTCATGAGTAATAAGGACAGTTCATTTTCCACATGGCAATAAATATTTATAAGTATTTTCTATGTGCGATACCAAAAATTGAAATTATTATGATAAATCCACCCATCTAGGTGTTGCTTTTTCGGCGGCGACGAAGGCGTCAACATTTAATTTTTGCCTTTAGGTCATTTTCTCACAAACTGTATGCACAAGAACTTTAAAACTTTGCTTATAGTTGTATCGTGGGTGGTACATCACACCTTTACAAAGCAAATGAGGAAGTGACCTTGACCCTCCAAGCAAAGGGCAGATAACTTAATAATTTTTACGTTCAACTTTTGTGTTGAGGTCAATTTCTCGCAAACTTTATGCAATACACCTTTCAAACTTTGTTTATAGTTGTATCTTGGGTGGTACATTGCAACGTGATAAAGAAAATATGGATGTGACCTTGACCCTCCAGGCAAAGGGCAGATAACCTTATAATTTTTACCTTCAACTTTTATGTTTAGCACTGAGACCTTTCCAACTTTGCTTTTAGTTATAGTTGTATCTTGAGTGGTAAATGTGGATGAGACCTTGACCCTCCAAGCAAGGGGCAGATAACTTAAATAATTTTTACCTTCGACATTTGCGTTAAGGTCACTTTCTCGCAAACTGCATGCACTACATCTTTCAAACATTGTTTGTATTTGTATCACGGGTGGTACATCGCAACGTGACAAAGCAAATGTGGATGTGACCTTGACCCTCCAAGCAAAGGGCAGATAACTTTAATTGTTACATTTACGAACTATAATTATGCACTATCTAGATGCTTTAAACCTACTAAGTTTATAGCTTAATCTTTGGAAGACACAAAACATTTTATTTGTTTTGACAAAGTTGTGTCTTAATCTTGACCTACTTTTTGGAGTTGTTTTTAACACTCAGAATAGCTAATGCTGTGGAGCGACATCCGTCGTCCGTCTGTCCATTACTTTTTTTGTGGCGTCTACTTCTCTGAAACTACTAGACGGCTTTTCATGAAACTTCACAGGAATGTTGCTCTTGATGTTTAGTTGACCCAAGGAAACATTCAGGTCGGCCGGAAATTCAAGAAAGCCGCCACTGCTAAAAATAGATTTAAAAAAATGTGATATTGTACTTCTGAAAAATCATAAGAGATATTGATTTGGAACCTTTACCAAACTGACCAGCGCAACATGTAGTTGGTCCTAACCAAAGTTCATTTTGATTGGATGTCAAACATGGCCACCAGTGAGCGGCCATCTTTGTTTACATTATAACATAGAGTTATATAGGAAAAACGTGTGGCGACTACTCCTGAAACTACTTGACAGATTTTCATGAAACTTCACAGGAATGTTGCTCTTGATGTCTAGTTGATCCTAGCCAAAATTCAGGTCGTCCGGAAATTCAGGATGGCCACCACAGCTAATATTTGATATTCTTCTTCAACATTTCTAATGCATATCGGCTATACAAAGTCATTAAACTATGTTGCCAAGTCTGGACCTTCAGGCTTGTTTATTACATTATATACATGTAAATATCATATCATGGCATTATACAATGATTAGATAAAATCTGTCTAACTAAAATTATCTTCTGGTTATTACTTTGTATGTTTGTCAGACCTGAAATGCACGTTGGTTTTCTGTTGAAATATGTGACTGTCAAATAGAGACAGGACAAATTGGTAAGTGTAGTAAGTGTTTTAAATAACTCAATTTCTTTTTTTTGTAGCAGTCGTTTAATAACATTTTCTGGCGATATAAATTAGGCAATAGTAATGAAAGAGTGATTGATATACATGTATGCATTATATTGTTATAAATATTACAGAAAGCAAAGAAGATCTGATCAATCCTGAGTCTGATGAATTGCACGAGAGACTTAAGGAGGCAGATGAACTGTTCAAACCAGGTATGCATGTACATGTGCTCGAGTTATTTCATAGTTAGAAAAAAACACCAAAACAAAAAAAAAATTAGTTTATTATACAATTGGCTTGAAATGTGGATGATTTTTTTACAAGTTACTTGTTCTACATTATATTTGAATGGTCAGACTGATACATTTTTAAAGAATTTATCTAAATTTGTACTTGTCCTGCATCAACGAGCACTTGTCAAGGAGAGCGGACGAGTGGAATTTTCGTGCCATGCCCAGGCTCTAGCCTCAACGTCACCACTGAGTTTCGTCAACTGGTGTGTTCTTGGGTAAGATACTTTCCTATAGCTTCATCCGTTGGTTGCAGTTCTGCAGGTAAAAAGGTTCTAGGCCCATTCTCCATATTTTATCTTGATGTAAATGGAGGATGAGCCTGGCACGTTCATTTCTGTTAAGCGCCATACAACCTTTCATGTGTAGGTGCACCTTAAAACCCAATTCAATTCATCCTTTGGTAAAGGAGGTAAACCAGGTGGTCCTGTGTATCGGAGTAGCTTCCAAGCACGTTAAAGAACCACAGGAATATATTCGTAAATAAGAGTAGGGCACGGATCTCGGATTCCTATGTATCCTTTCCGTCTTTCTGGGGCAGCTCTAAATAATGTGTTGATGAGCCGTTAAACAATACTCAATTGACATTGTAAAAGTTTAGATTGAAGCCACATGCCCTAATAACATTGTTGATGATTTGTGGGGGAAATATCTTTGTCTATTTTCTTTGACATATTCCTAAAAATATCTGTAGATGATATGATAAAAAATGCATTGAAACAATTTATTTTGTATAAAGCTTTTAAGGACTCATTTGCGGAAAATCCACACTATGTCTCAACAAGTCCTAAACCTTTACATTTCAGTTCAGACAGCACGGGAGGCGGTGCTGGACTCCCAGGCCATGTCTCTTATTGCCAACATAGGTCGCATGAAAGCCCAGGCCCTACATACAGAGTTTGTAAGATTCCAGCCGACAGAGTTTGCTGAAAAACTGGTGAGAACAGGTTTCTGTTTATACAAAGTTGTTTGCAAACACCAGCATTTGGATATTTTTTCCAGAGTTGGATGAAAAAAATAAGATTTCATTTGAAAATGAAAAATAAATCGCCCTACAAAAATCTAGTAGGTAGTACATTTTCTTTAGAGACAATGAGAAAAGGCAGGGCCCTCACGCTACTTTGGGGGAAGGGGCCCGCAGCCCTCAGAAGGGGGAATTTTTGTAAATGGGGGGAATTTTTACAACAAATAAAAAACTCTGTTTGATTAACACGTTTCACTTTATTAACATACATTCGTCAACCATCTGGTTCTTTTTCTGATAAAAAAACTCCACTTAATAACCATCAATGGCATGTTTTCATCGGAGATCCACATTAAAAGTCAACCCTTCTCTTCTTTTTATCCCGAAAAAAACCTATTGCCCTGTCCAGTTGGGCATCTGAGTCAGTGCCCGATAATAGTTAAAACGTCCTGTGCACGATAAACAGTCTAAAACCAGTCTAATAATAATCAAAACGTCTTTTTCAAACCGGTAAACACGACATCGTGAGCATATCATCTTGAAAATCGGATTTTTTTTTTTTTTTTTTTTTTTTTGATTTTTTTTTTACGAATTTCTGAGGGGGAAAAATATCAATTTTTGGGGGAAAAAAAGATACTTTTCAGGTGGGGGACTGCCGCCGAATAACGGCGGCAGAAATGACCAAATGAGGGCCCTGAAAGGTAGGTGTAAATACACCAAACACCAGGCTTTGCATACTTCTCTAGTCTCTCGTGTCCCATAATAAAAGTAAATGCCATGTATTTTCAGATCACCTTTGTTGGAGGGCAGGGCACTCAGTCACAAGGGTCAAGAATATCGACACTTGGTTGGACAAAGCTTGGTTGTGCCACACAGCCCTTCTTCAAACGATCACCTCCATTCCAGTTTATGTAAGTCACTTATTATTGCGCTGCAGTCATAGTTTTTAATATATACTCATACCAGATGCAATACAGTTTACTGGTGATGCAGTGTTGTTTTTTCGGGCTGTTTTTTTTAGCTGTTATTGTGCTATATTCCCAATGCGAAAAGATATATTTTATTTCCAAGTTTGAGACAAAAAATCCAAATTTAAAAAAAAAGAGTGTAAGTATGACGAGTATTGAGTATGAAATGCTTTTAAATGCCTCTGCTGACCTTGGTGTACTGTAAATAGTATGAAAAATACACTTATAAAATGAAGGATTTACAGTTTTTAGCTCTACTGACCAAAGGCAAGTAGGGCTTATGACATGGTCTTTTGTCCGTCGTCCGTTAACTTTTTGATGTCAGCACTCTAGCACCTTCATCTTTCTTTAATAATAGATTATTAATATCAATGAAAGCTCGGACGAGTTCGAAAGCCAGCCACATTGGACCAGTAATACCGGTGTTATTGTCCTTGAATTACAAAATTTGCTATATTTTGTCTTTTGTCACTCTATTGCCTCCATTTTTTCATTCGATCTTTACCAAACTTTTCTAGATTATTAATATCAATGAAAGCTTGGATGAGTTTGAAAACCAGCCTGATCGGACCAGTAAAACCTGAGTTGTTCCACTTGAATT
The DNA here is from genome assembly GCA_037043455.1 of Cyrtodaria siliqua. Classification (NCBI taxonomy): domain Eukaryota; kingdom Metazoa; phylum Mollusca; class Bivalvia; order Adapedonta; family Hiatellidae; genus Cyrtodaria; species Cyrtodaria siliqua. Next base: position 19,981 of record JAWPHD010021411.1, on the reverse strand, counting down.
AACAAAAATTGCTATATTTTGTCCTCAATGTGAACACTGTAGCGCCTCCATTTTGCATCTTACCTTTACCAAACTTTGTCAGATTGTTGATATTGATGAAATCTCAGTTAAGTTCTAAAACCAGCCAGAATGGACCAGTAACACCTAAGTTATGGCCCTTGAATTATTGCAAAATGAGTTGACTTTTTGATGTCAATACTCTAGCACCTTCATTTTTCATTCGATCTTTATCAAACTTTACCAGATTGTTAATATCTATGAAAGCTCGGACGAGTTAAAAAAACAGCCAGATCGATTCAGTAATACCGGAGTTGTTGCCCGTGAATTAACAAAATTTGCTATATTTTGTCTTGTCAGCACTCTAGCGCCTCCAATTTGCATCTTACCTTTACCAAACTTTGCCAGATTGTTGAAATTGATGAAAGCTTGGTCAAGTTCGAAAACCAGCTAGATTGGACCAGTAACCGAAGTTATGGCCGTTGAATATAATTTTTCATGCGACCTTTACCAGTCTGCGAAATTAACTTTTGGACTTGGTTGTCCTTTGGGCAACCATTTCATCAAAATTTGGTTGCCCTAAAGGAGAAATGGTTGCCCGAAATATTTCTTTTAAAAACGGAAGGCTTTATAAATTATTACTCTGAAGATATATGTAAACAAAGCAAAACTTGATGTCTCTATAATATTTATTCAGAATTTATTCAGAATTTATTCTTTGGCCAAACAAAATAATATGTGTGGTTCAGGTAACCCGACCGACCCTATTTATTTACCGCCGAATCGCCGACCCTATTTATTTTTTTCGGGTTGAGAACGAATTTTCGTGGGTACGTTCGGTAAAGAGTACGAAACACCGCGAAGTACGAAACGCCGCGAGTACGAAACAACGCATAATACAACATGGCGGCGACCGTGTTCGCGTTTACTTTCGAAAGATGTATTCACGGCCCGGAAAAAAAAATGATGAAGGCAGTCGTAAACCAAGCTACATTGATCGATATATTTCAAGAAAATCACCACGATTCTGGCTTAAAAACCAGTTCATTTCAGTGTTTCGCCTATAAGAATATGGGAGATGGAAGTCCCTTCGAGTAGCAATGCAAAACCCGATAGGTGGCGCCGCGTAAGCTATATTTAGAATTTAGGAATATCCCAACCTGGAGTTGGGTTCGTCAAATTACGCATCTTTTAAGTGCTAAGACACTAAAAAGTGGAACTTTTTATGTTGAATATAGGAAGAAAACACTGCATACATTACGTAATTGACCTCACGGCTTTTGTTATTTATTGGTAGATGAAAAATAAATGGAAGCGAAGTGCGGAAGTTCAGTATTAAATCGGATGATTACGCTCTAGTTTATGTACAAATAAAGTACTTCAATAATTAATCTTCAATTTGTTTTATATTTAATCTCACAAAAAATGACGTACTCGTGGTGTATTTGCGCATTTTTCAACACCTGCTAACATCAGAAAAGACAACTCTTGTCATGTGACTGTAATGCGCATGCGTGGTACTACAAACAAGATCGTCTTTTTCGAGTCTTATTTCGGACTAGAAACTTGTTCCCACTAATAATTCTCATGAATTCTTTAGTGAAATAACACTTTAAATATTTCATACACATGTTATCATTCATCACGAAAGAACTTTTGGCTTTTTTAGGCTAATTTACTCATTTTTCAGAATTGTTCTAATTTGACCTTGACATTGTCACGATAAGTCATGTAGGCCATCTAACGCGAGTACTCATTTGTTTACATAGCAAAGATGACGGGTTGACGGGTTTAACACCAACTTGTGAAAATAGTAGCACATATTTAAAAGAAAAAGGGAAAGAAACATTCATTTGACATATTACTTTGTAAATAAAGATCTGCATGACTTCATTGCAAAGAAAAAACAATATTTATCAGCTAGGTTGCTTTTTTCAGAAAAATTGATAAAAAGGCTTATTCATTTTGGCAATTGTTGGACACAAAAAATAATTTTTTTGCATGTGGGGTGGTTCATAAACTTACTTTTTTTACCTCAGTGGACTATTTTGATGATACTATTTAGAAAATACTAATCAGTTTCCCAATATTTTCTAATTTGAAAAATGCGTTTGCATGGCTACTTCCAGGGCTTCCGTTAATGGGCGTACGGCCGTAAATTACGTCCAAAAATCGTAGTTGTACGGCGAAAATTAACATCAAAGGCGTACAGTGTACTTCCAAAAACTTCAAAGTACGCCGCGATCGTTTACTACGGACGTCCCATAATCTGTAAATTACCGATTATAGCCCCGCCCATCTAATCTAATTTCATTTGAGACTGCCGAAGTAACAAGTTGTAAAGCAATTAAAACTCAGTGGAGCCTGTAATTGACAGGTAAATCTGGTTTTGTCCAGTTTTTATCAAGGGTCACACGCACGACTGGTGAGAGGAGAGCGTGTTATTGTTAATTAGGTAATTGGCCTAGCCGCGCATTTCACAAAATGAACGCCAAATTGCTTAATTTATATTTATTAACCACAAAGTTGAAACTCCTTACACAAACAGATTATACTTTTAAGGCTATTTCTTTTACATCTTTGTGTCATTTTTCTATGTATTTATCAAAGTTACAAATAGAAACGAAGTACGACAAACAATATTTAATAATCTCTAACTTAGGGGAGAGAACTCTTCGCAAATGGAGACTAAACACGGAAGTGAAATTATCACTGGCAAAAACAGTCGATTGCTTTGATAATAAATTAAATAATCTGTTACATTTATTCCTACACTTGACAGTTTTACATACCTTTCATGAATGTATGCCAATTTAAAAGCTTTCCTGGACTGATAAATTGAAAACTGTTTGCAAAACGTAATTTACTGTATAAAACTTGTGGGTGGGGTATGGCACGCAAAGGGAAATTAAGTATTTTTTAGTTTGAAACCATATATATAATGAGGTCATCAAATATTTTCTTTTATAAACATATAGATGATTATAATTATCCTTTTTTTCTTTTTAACAGTTTAGATGTGTTGTTTCCTTCACTACCACGTGGAATCACTGACTCAAAGACTATGAATGCTATGCCCAAACACTGGAACTTCCTAAATTTTCCCCATGAACTTCCAAATTTGATACACAGGAAGTTCGAACTTCCTAAATTGGAACCTTAGTGGAAGCCCTGTACTTCGAGGTATTTTTTAAACATGTGACACGATCATGAACATATTTAAATAAAAGTGAAGCCGTTTTCTTTCAACTATGTACCTTATTAAGGGTGAAATATTATAATAAATTTTAATAGTTTAAATATCAATGTTCTCCAGAAGTGGATGGGACACCGTTCACTTATATACCGAGTGCAGACTTTGCATCTTTGCAACCCTCTTGTCAATTTCTTTTTAATATATTTCACTTTCAAAAAGGACTTAAAAACAGATATGTGCATTTTTATTTTAGTCAAATGAATTTATTTTGCTCTGACATGCTACATTTTTTTAAAATATTGTCCTGGTTGTATAAAGAGCCAATAACCAAACAAACATATTAAGCAAAGTATTACAAAAGTATTAAAACACTGTGTTTGACCTATTTTTGGAATGTGTCGAGAGAAAAAAAAATTAAAAAAAATCAAAAAAAATCCCTGTACATACCTACCCTATTTTTTTCCCCAATGTTACCTGAACCACACATATTATTTTGTTTGGCCTTTCGTATATTTTATAAGAAGATTTTCTATGTCATTCTCCGAAAAGTCACAGTCTGAGTCATCATCAGAATCATCATCAACGCCATCATCTGTTACATAGCGCAACATTGACATTTTGTCACAACCCGAAACACGTTTTTACCGACGCATGCACTAATTAGCATATTGTTGATGTTTATTTTATTTTCATTGGGTGGAATAATTCACGAACCGTTCGTGAATAATTGTAGTTTTCCGTTGCTCTATCGATCGGAACTATTCGCCGATCGCGTACTCTATAAAATATGGATTCCCGAAAGACGGAATCCGACGAGTCCGCTCCGATTGGTTGCTCTATACAAAATAAAGAATTCGGCAAAATCCGATAAAAAACGAGGTCGTGACGTCTTCTGACCTTCCCTAGAGGGATACAATTAATTGATCAATTCCTCGTAGCATTTATACCGGTGTCACAGTATTTTTCTCAACGTCAATATGAAAAAGCAAAAATCGTGTTTCCTGTTCGACTTTTATACTTGTTTTGATCATTGCACTTTCAGAAAGTTTGGTTGTCCGATCGGACAACCAAACTGGGAACTCGTGGTTGTCCTGTTCGGAAATTAGTTGTCCCGGACAACCGGACTACCGCTAATTTCGCAGACTGCTTTACCAAACTTTACTTTGCCTTATTTCAGCAAAAACTTTGCAGGAATGATCAGTACCAAGCCAAGTTGTGCATATTGTCAGATTGTTCCGGTTGAATGATTTTTGGTGGAGTCACGGCCCTTTAAAGGTTTTAATACACATAATTTTTATGGACTAGTTCTGCTGAACCCCTGGTCGGATTTCAACGAAACTTGGCAAGGATGATCAGTATCAAGCCTAGTTGGGCATATCATCACCATGTTCCGGTTGAATGATCTTTGGCAGAGTTATGGCCCTTTAAAGGTTTTACTACACAAACATTTTATTTAGGACTAGTTCTCCTGAACCCCTGGCCGGATTTCAGAGAAATATTGCAGGGATGATCAGTACCAAGCCTAGATTTTTCACAGAGTTATGGCCCTTTCCATGTTTTAATACACAAACTTTGTCCGGACTAGTTCTGCTGAACCCCTGGCCGAATTTCAAAAAAACTTTACAGGAATGATCAGTACCAAGCCTAGTTGTGCATATCATCACCGTGTTCCGGTTGAAAGAATTTTGGTGGAGTTATGGGCTTTTAAAGGTTCTACTACACAACATTTGCCCGGATTAGTATCCTGAACCCCTGGCCGGATTTCAGAGAAACATTGCAGAGATGATCAGTACCAAGCTTAGTTGTGCATATCATCACCGTGTTCCGGTTGCAAGATTTTTGGCGGAGTTATAGCCCTTTACAGGCTTTAATACACAAACTTTGTCTGGACTAGTGCTGCTGAACCCCCCTACCGAATTTCAGCGAAACTTGGCAAGGATGATCAGTATCAAACTTAGTTATGCATATCGTCGCTGTGTTCCAGTTGAATGATTTTTGGTGGAGTTATGACCCTTAAAAAGTTTTAATGTACTAACTTTGTACGGACTAGTTCTCCTGAACCCCTGGCTGGGTTTCAACGGAACCTGTCAGGAATGATCAGTACCAAGCTTAGTTGAGATGGGATGGCGCGTTGTCCATCGACTGTCCGTCCGTTAACTTTTACCTCGTTAAGACGATAGAGCCTTCATTTTTCATCCGATCTTTACCAAACTTTACCAGATTGTTTATTTCGATGAAAGCTCGGACAGTATGAAAAACAGCCAGATTGGACCAGTAACAGCGGAGATACGGCCCTTCATTTAGTTAAAAATGCTATATTTTGCCTCATTAAGACGATAGGGCCTTCTTTTTTCATCCGATCTTTACAAAACTTTACCAGATTGTTACTATCAATGAAAGCATGGAAAAGTTAAAAAAATCAGCCAGATCGGACCAGTAACAGCGGAGTTATGGCCCTTGATTTAGTTAAAAATGCTGTGTTTTGCCTCGTTAAGATGATAGGGCATCAATGACAAACGCTGAGTATACTGTTTTTTGACTAACTTGATAATGCATGAAGACAGAAGCTATAAGTAAGCATTAATAATTGTGGTGGGTGGGTGTTTATTGAAAAGAATCATCAGCTTCTGGCAGCCGGTGCTATAGTAAGTCCGGTGTCGGAGTAAGTTTCTACCAGAATAAAATATCCCCCTGAGGCCCTGATTTTGGCACTGATGTAAACAAGCCTATTTAATATCAATAGGCCATATTATTTCAAGATGGCCAAAATGAATTACAAGCACTTATTATTACTTGACATTAACTTTATTTTGACTAGAATAATTGGCACAAATTATTGACTAATTTATCAATTTCATGTGTGGCGGTAATGTCACTAAGGCTACAGGATAATCCCGGAAGGTCAGTCCCAAGTGGTTACGCTAGGACCTGATGAATCAAGCTCCCCGGCAGAGCCTCTGGTGAAGACTCTGGGGCCCACCAATCAACATCCCGGATATTCATGTCCCAAGTGGTTACGCTGGGACCTGATATAAATAAATTTCCTCGGCAGAGCCCCTGGTAAAGACGCTGGGGCCCACCAAATGTCATAATTGTTACAGCTAAACTAGCCAGCTAATCTGTATCCCCCGGAATTTTCCTGCCACACAAGCACAATGTTCGCCCCAAAATTCCGAATTAATAATATGTCGCAATTTAATAACATGATTTACAGATGTAATGCAGCTTTTACTGCATTTGAAATATCTAATAGAAACCGGTCCTTTCCCATATCAGACAGATGAACCCTGTCAGTGTAACAATACTTGGGGTCAACAGGTTATCTCTGTATGTCCCACAAATACAGCCCTCTCATAATTCATAAAGTGGCATGAGCACTTGTCAGCATGACATCGTTTTTGTTCGATTGCCCGTATTGATTGGGCTGCAGGCCATGATAGCCGTCGTATCATTCCTAACAATAAAATCTTTGTGGTGGGTAATAATTGGATTATGGATCTTATATCATCCATCATTTGATGTTCCAATGTGGTGCTGTCCACCTCGCAAAAATCATTTGCACCCATATAAATAAGAAAATGCTCTAGGAGCTGAATTATGGATGATTTCATAATGAATACGCGGCATTAGTTCATGCCATCTCATACCAGGTTTGGACATCCAATTGACATCAAATTGATTCTTTCTAGGCCCTGGCATTCCAAGTTGTTAACCATATCTTTTGCAACTGCACATCTCTTTGCCCAAAAGATGTAAGAATCCCCTATCAACCATGGATCTGCAAGGCCAACAAAGAAGAAATTAAATAAAGCGAAGAACCTACTTAAGTTTGTTGCACGGAGCCTGCAAGAACTGAATAAACTCCACAGCTCCACAGTTGCCTGGAGGCTGCATTAATATATTACAACCGTATATATTTTCTAAAAGCATCCGATTTCCAACGACCCGTCCTTTTAATAGTGTTATCTGAAACTCCTTGTTTTGATAACCAGCGGGCCGCTCCAATACGGAATGAATGAGTTCGATAGCCTTTACTTGGCAGTTGTAGCTGGTGAATGCATTTTGTTAACACTGCGCCAAATTGATATCGTGTTATTAAAAGGGTTGCCATTCAAATGACGAAATAAGGAGTCAGGGTTTTTTTTCTGGAAAAGGGGAAGGGGCCTGGGGCCTTTGAGATGGGGAAAATTTCCGCGGGCCGCCGGCGTTTTAGTGAAAAAGGGGAAACAAATTGTAAACAAGTTTAAAGTGCATGATTAACTTTTAATATGGCAAATTCAATTGAATTTGCTATCATACATCTTATGATTATAAGGCCATCACTCTATGTTTAACGTTTTTGAATTCCTCCACCAGATTGTCATAATCTTGATCACTTAAACTACCACTGAAGTCACTGATACGCATTAATGCGTCTAAGGTGTCCTGGGACATGCTTCTTAATTCAGTGGCGATGTCGTTCATCAATTTTGCGCGTATTTTTTGCGTCCGTTTTTCTGATTTTCTTGTTGAATTGCTTCCAGTTATGAGACATTTTTCCGTGACACGCTGGTAAACAAAAGAACGGAATACGGGATGTCGTAAAAGAAATCTCGTAAAGGGAGATCACTGATTTGCGCAGTGCTCTACCTTGATGAGGTTTATTTTACGACATACCGTATTCCGTTCTTTTGTTTACCAGCGTGACTTACTTCCCCTGACAATAGATGACAGCTTTTCGGCAATAATAAAAAACGATGGCCGATTTTCGCATTTCGGCAATTCTTCGGAGGGGAATTTATATTTTTAGGGGAAAAACTATACTTATTTTCCAAGGGGAAGGGGCCGTTAAGCGGCCTCTTCTATAGAAGGAAAAAAAAACCTGGGAGTAGAAGGCCTCTTGGTTAAATAACCTAGAACCAAACTTACAGGGCACACCGGACCTGCTACCTGGCCTACAGACACACTAATTGAGGCTCCAGATTGACTTGACTTTGATTTGCGTAAATGCACTCGGAGTTCTTGTTTGCCGTTACAGGTAACCACTGAAATGTCATCTCACTGCAATGCTTGCTCAGCCATACAAGTGGGAGCAACAACAATCTCACTTACTTAGAAAAGGCCGAAACATGCTAAAGAGTATGCTGCCTTAAACAGGCTAACTTCAAAACTTGAAGTGCAGACTTGCTCAAGTGTATACAAGATGTTAACCAGGGTCTCGTACATAAGGGGAATACGGGAGTCGAATGTTGACCCGAGTCGACGGAAACCTTTAATGGCTTTATTTACAGTAAAATCATTTGTACTGTCAACCAAGTTATGTAACTTATGTTGGAAACTGATAGCAGACAAGTATGAACATGCTGATGTGGGTGCATATACCCTTTCAAACATATAAGAAATGAAAGTCAGCAGCTCTGCTTCTAACACAGGCCATCGTTCAGGCAGTGAATATTCTTGCCTAAATATAGCGAAAACTTGCAGCCCATTCCTATATGCATTTTGTGTATTTGTTGAAATACTGGCACTCTGCAGCTGACTGATGCTGTGAAAATGTTGAAAAGCTGGGGTGGTACCCTTGTTGGCTCTGAATCTGCACTTGGGGCTACCTGGCGAAACCGATTTACCTTGTAAACGAGACAAGCAGTCGGTCAGAATATTCTATCGACCAGGTACATGTTCTACCTTAAGTACTAAATTTAATTGCAAGCATTTTAGTATGAGAACTCTGAGGACAATCATGACCTGTTCAGACTTTGATGTTTGAGAGTTATTTATAAACACCACAGACTGATTGTCACACCACAGTAACAATTTCCTATTCCATAGTTCCTCACCCCAAATGACAACTTATACTTAAATCGGGAACAACTCGAGAACTGTTAAATCTCTCGCTAAGTCCTCCAGGAACCAGTGATCAGGCCATGCACCGTATGCCCACTTGCCTTGGAAGTATGCACCAAAACCTAGACCATAGTCCTCAGCACTATCAGTATATAAGGTTAGATCTTTGCTTGAACTCCAGAGTTTTTTATGAAAGTGCAACCACATGTCAAGATCTTGTCTCATAACCTTCGAAATACGTAGGTGATGGTGTGGCTTTACAAGTCCGCAGGTTGCATTGATCAACCGTCTACAAAAAGGACGACCCGGTACAATTGCTCAGCACATAAAGTTCAACGAGCCAATCGAAGACTGAAGTGTCTTAAGCTTGACGCTGCGATGCTTAAGAATCTCTAATTGTAACACTTATCGCCTGAATTTTATCCAGTGGTATCCGACCGTACTTGCATTAACACAGAATCTAATTCAAGCCCCAGAAAAACAGTAACTGTTTGTGGGCCCTCACATTTTTCTGAAGCTATTGGAATTCCCAAATTGTCACACTGCTGAAAAAATGATTTTACAGCTATCAGAATTTACTTCACCACCACCAAGAAAATGTCTAAATAATGCAGCAATTCGCCGACTGTTACAGCCCTATGTACTAAATATTCCACAAAGGTTGCAAACTTCTCAAAGAAAGAGTATGAAACAAACAGGAGACATTTATCAAAATAATACTTGTCATCAGATTTAAAACCCAATAGAGGAAAATCCTGCGGTGCAGCTGGGATAAGCCTGAATGCTTATTTTATATCTGTAGCTTTTGCGACTGACGCAGTCTGAACTGCTCATCATATATTTTCCAGGCTAAAGTGCTGTTTTGGACATCAGCTTCCCGAATTACAGACATGTACTGCAAAAGTTCAGTTGTGTTTTCCTTATATTTTTTTAAGTAAATAGCTGCAAATATAATTCCCTTAAATTGATGTGAACTTCATTGGGCGTGTCTTAGATATTATAGCAACTGATTCATTTACAAACAGCTGACGGGGTTGATCATCATTTTGTGTATTGTCCTTTTTTAATAGGATGACTAAATTAACATAGTCATGGCGCCATATTTTGACATACACCTCATGGGGAATGTGTGCAGTGAGATCAAACTCCGACTTTGTGGCCTTCGCAACAACTTTATTTCAAATATCCGGGTTCCGATCTTTACCCCATTCATCTTTCTGATTGCCGCCTAAGCGGATGATCTCCGGCGCCTCTGGTGCCTGGTCCTGTTCAGGTTCGTCGTCCTGCCAAACTCTGTTATGAAGGGCATCCGCCTTCTGCTGTAGCCTATCATACTGCACTTGCCTTCCCCGCTTCGCTCCACCCCCTCTCCTACTCCTAGTTTTGGGCATTTTTGTCGATGAAGGGTGATATTAAGATTTATTGAAAATATTTATTGTTTAGAATCTGCTTCTGGCAGCCGGTGCTATAGTAAGACCGGTGTCGGGGTAAGTTTCTACCAGTGTAAAATATCCCATTGAGGCCCTGCTTTTGGCACTGAAATAAACAAGCCTTTTTAATATCAATAGGCCATAGTATTTTGCCTCGTTCATCTGATCTTTACCAAACTTTACCAGATTGTTAATATCAATGAAAGCTCGGACAAGTTTGAAAACCAGCCAGATTGGACCATTTACACCGGTATGGCCCTTGATTTTCTGAAATATGCTATATTTTGACTCATTAAGATGATAGGGCTTCATTTTTTTTCATCCGATCTTTACCAAACTTTACCAGATTGTCACTATCAATGAAATTTCATACAAGTTCGTAAACCAGCCAGATCAGACCAGTAACAGCGGAGTTATGGCTCTTGATTTAGTTAAAAATCCTATATTTTGCCTCGTTAAGACATTATGGCCTTCATTTTTCATCAAATCTTTACCAAACTATACCAGATTGTTACTATCAATGAATTTTCAGACAAGTTTGACAACCAGCCAGATTGGACCAGCAACAGTTGAGTTATGGCCCTTGATTTAGTTAAAAATGCTATATTTTGCCTCGTCAGGGCCTTCAATTTTCATCAGATCTTTACCAAATTCAACAGATTGTTAATATCAATGAAAGCTTGAACAAGTTCGAAAACCAGCCAGATTGGACCATTTACACTGGAGTTATGGCCCTTGATTTTCTGAATGCTATATTTTGGCCCCTCTACAGGTGGTCAAAATCTATTTTATACAATCGTTGTTCTTCGAGTCCCTAAATAACCATACCAAATTAGAAGTAGGGTCACTCGTTTAAATTGTTAGCGTGGGGCAATCGGGCAAGGGTTTAAGTTTCTGTTGTGGGTGTTCTTGTTTTGTGTTGTTTTTTTGCAATGTTTTAAAAGAAGTACTGATGGGAATTTTATGATGACAACCCTTGATATAAGAGCTGTTTTAGCAAGTAGAGCATCCACAGGCCCTCTTGGGCCTCTTGTTTTCCCAATTTTATTGAAAATCACTCTAAAATTCTCAGTTCTCAAGGTATGGGTTAATATGTTCTCAAAGAAAAGAATAAAAACAGCAGACGACAACAATAATGATTGTGGGATGGAATAAGTGGAGAATGATGGAGAAGATGATGAAACTAATGTGTGTTTATAATCAAAGCTAGAAGCAAGCCATTGGCCAGGTTCTTTTTTGAGGATAGAACAAAGTTCTCCAGTAATGTGGTTATATTGTTCTGTTGCATTATATGTAAAAAAACAAAGTCTTCTTCTTAAAGCTACAGACCTTGAATTTAAATCGCTTTCTTCTTTATAGGCATGTCTTTCTTTGTAACTTCTTGGTTCACCATCTCATGGCGAAATCGGGTATTTAAGCGATCAAATTTAACGCAGTACATCATTTACTGTATAGACATCGAGTAGTCCACATCGTACAGGTAGCATTATAATTTACAGAAGAAAACTATGTTTACCTCTCTCGGGACTTGAACACACGATGTTTCTAATTACAGTCAGTTACAGACTGCCGTTCTACCTACCGAACTTAACATATTCAAAATCACCTCAGACGTTTCAGAATATATTACATCATGTGGCACATGTAAATTAACCATGCTAACATAATAAAATATGTTATCTTAAAACTAGGATTACGTTAACAAACAACTTTATCTCAATCTTTTAATGGGAGGTTGATAAGTTTAAAGTTCTCCGGCCATGTTTTGTTTCATGAACATGTTTCTGTTTATTTAAATCGAAATCAATACACAGCAAATAGATATTTACAATTCACACATCGCAATATCTGTGAAATGTGAGAATAAAATTTTATTTGAATACGTAAGAAAGTTTGAACAGGTAAATTATCCACAGGTAAATGTATTTATCAATTATCTGGCAATAGTTGTGCAGCTATACAATTCACATTTACCTTATTTGAATACGTAAGAAACTTTGAACAGGTAAATTATCCACAGGTAAATGTATTTATCAATTATCTGGCAATAGTTGTGCAGCTATACAATTCACATTTACCTCATTTCACATTTACCTCATTTCCCTATGCAGTCACGCAGTGGTAGAAGTAGTATCTACGTCATGCAAATAATACTTTTTTTTACATACAACTTAGTAGCGGTTTTAAGTATATGTTTCTCTTCGGGACTATCAAGAAATGTTCATATGATATTTAAGAGTTAAATTTGTTAATTGATAATACTACAAAAAGGGTGGCCATTCATCTTTAAGTGTGTGTTTGCGCTAGTTATTGCGTAGTATCTATTTAGTGTTAAAAGGGCTATAACGTAGCAACAATTATCCGCAGCCGAGTGGTTATATCTACATGAACAAGCACAAAGAAAAGCGAAACATTACTGGTTCAAATTGTTTTTGTTTTTTTCATGAAATATGATTGGAAGCCGTATATTGATCGATGTTACCTGTATGAAGGCTACATACACATCAATTCTGGCTTATATACCGACATTTGGGCTCTTGTTGAATTGAACCTATTTCACCCGTGATCCGTTCATAATCATGAGTTAGTACTAGTTGAAGTATAGCGTCTGTAGCTTTAAGTAGTGATTTTGTTACACAACAATATGTGACAAATGATACTAGGATGAATTTGAGTGTTCTGCTTTATGCAGAGATTTATAGTTTTCAAACACTTTACAGGGTGGGGTCATTTGAGAGAGGACCAAAGCCTGTTAAAGAAGCTAAACAACCCCGAGCTGGCAAAGAGAAAGACAACGTAGTAGGCAAGGAAACTGTACCTCAACAGGTAAAGATATTGGCTAAACAAAACATACCCATATTAACTTAGCAATGTTGAAAACATTAATTAAAAGTTTATGTAAGTTTTAAAATTATGTTTTACACCTTGATTTTATGTTCTTTTAACACTTCATATTGGGTTATATTGGGACAAAAGGGAGATAAAATGAAGGATCACGCTTTCCATCAGATTTGCCTCCGCTAGGGAGCGAACCCATGTGAAATGGAGGTCTTTAGCTCTAAAGTTACCAAGACCAATTCCAAGGTAGGCAGCAAACAGTACAAAACTACACTTTTTAGCTTGCCTTTCACTGTTAAGCTCACTTGAGTCAAAGGCTCAAATTGAGGTTTGTGACCACTTTTCGATTGTCATCGTTAACTTTTGCATGAATGACTTATTCTCAGAAACCACTCTGCCGATTTTGACAAAATTTCACATGGATGATACAGAGGTAATTATGGCTCCCCCACACAAAGTGTGGTAGGGGAGCCATATTGATTTTGTGCTTTCTGTCTGTCTGCGTGTCTGCGTGTCTGTCTGTAGTCTGTGTCACAAACGATGTCCAATCAATAACTAGAGAATGGTTGGTCCTAGGGTCCTCAAACTTGGAAGGTTGGTTGGTCATGACAAGTAGATGACCCCTATTGATTTTGGGGTCACTTGGTCAAAGGTCAAGGTTGCGGTGATATTGACTATCAAAACGATGTCCGATCAATAACTAGAGAGTGGTTGGACCTAGGGTCCTCAAACTTGGAAGGTTGGTTGGTCATGACAAGTAGATGACCCCTATTCATTTTGGGGTCACTAGGTCAAAGGTCAAGGTTGCGGTGACATTGACTATCAAAACGATGTCCGATCAATAACTAGAGAGTGGTTAGACCTAGGGTCCTCAAACTTGGAAGGATCGTTGGTCATGACAAGTAGATGACCCCTATTGAATTTGGGGTCACTAGGTCATTTTTTATTTATTTATTTTATTTTATTTTTTTAAATTTTTAATTTATTTTTTTTATTAATTTTTAGCTCTACTGATCAGAGATCAGCAGAGCTTATGCCGTGGTGCGGCGTCCGTCCGTCCGTCCGTCCGTCTGTCCGTCTGTCTGTCCGTAAACTTTTATTTGTAGCGACTTCACAGCTGAAACTACTGGATGGATATTCATGAAACTTTACAGAAATGTTGCCCATAAAGTCTAGTTGATCCTAGCAAAAATTCATGTTGATGTGAAATCCAAGATGGCCGCCAAAGCTAAAAATAGAGTTTTAAAATACAAGTTTGTAGCGACTTCTTCTTGAAAAACTATAAGTGATATTGATATGGGACTTTTTCTAAAATGATCAGCATGACATGATGTTGATCCTAGTCAAAAATCGTTTTTGATTCAACGTTAAACATGGCTGCCAGCGGCCATCTTTGTTTACATAGAGTTATATAGTAAAAACTTGTAGCGACTACTTCTCTGAAACTACTTGGCGGATTGTCATGAAACTTTACAGGAATGTTGCTCTTGATGTCTAATTGATCCTAGCAAAATTTCAGGTCGGCCGGAAATTCAAGATGGCCGTCACAGCTAAAAATAGATTTTTAAAAAATAAGTTTGTAGCGACTACTTCTTGAAAACTATAAGTGATATTGATATGGGACATTTTCTAAAATGATCAGCATTACATGATGTTGATCCTAGTCAAAAATCGTTTTGATTCAACGTTAAACATGGCTGCCAGCGGCCATCTTTGTTTACATAGAGTTATATAGTAAAAAACTTGTAGCGACTACTCCTCTGAAACTACTTGGCGGATTGTCATGAAACTTTACATGAATGTTGCTCTTGATGTCTAATTGATCCTATCAAAATTTCAGGTCGGCCGGAAATTCAAGATGGCCGTCACAGCTAAAAATAGATTTTTAAAAAATAAGTTTGTAGCGACTACTACTTGAAAACTATAAGTGATATTGATATGGGACTTTTTCTAAAATGATCAGCATGACATGATGTAGATCCTTGTGGAAAATTATTTTGATTCGACGTTAAACATGGCTGCCAGTGGCCATCTTTGGTTACATAGAGTTATATAGTAAAAAACTTGTAGCGACTACTCCTCTGAAACTACTTGACGGATGTTCATGAAACTTCACAGGAATGTTGCTCTTGATGTCTAGTTGATCCTAGAAAAATTTCAGGTCGGCCGGAAATTCAACATGGCCGCCACAGCTAAAAATAGATTTAAAATAAATAAGTTTGTAGCGACTACTTCTTCAAAACAATAAGAGATATTGATATGGGACTTTTTCTAAAATGATCAGTATGACATGATGTTGGTCCTTGTCGAAAATCGTTTTGATTTGACCTTAAACATGGCTGCTTTGTTTACATAGAGTTATATAATGAAAACTTGTAGCGACTACTTCTTTGAAACTACCTGACGGATTTTCATGAAACTTCACAGGAATGTTGCTCTTAATGTCTTATTGATCTTAGCAAAATTTCAGGTCGGCCGGAAATTCAAGATGGCCGCCACGGTTAAAAATAGATTTTCAAAAAACAAGTCTGTAGCGACTACTTCCTGAAATCAAAATCAATCAGTAGAGCTTCAAGGTCATTGACCTCTTGTTTTTTTTTAATTTTTTGCATAAAAAGTTTTAGGGTCGGCCCCTTTATTAAAATAGGGTCGTCGGGTTACCTGAACCACACATATTGTTTTATGTGGCCTTACTGATACAGATTGTAGATACAGTCACAGGGATATTGATTATCAAAACGATCTCAGATCAATAGAGGACGGTTGGACCTAGAGTCGTCAATTATGCCTGTTCGGGGAGCCATACGTTTTTGTCCCATGGACAATAACAATTTCTAGTTATCTTTCAAAGTTGTACATATTCGGACAACGCAACATCAAACCAAAACATTGTATATACATGTATATACACACAATATAGATAGGGAGTTTACTCATGAATTTGTTTATGCCCCCCAAAGTGCGGCATATAGTAGTCGCACCGTCCGTCCGTCAGTCAATCCGTACAATCGTGTCCGGTCAATAGCTCTGGCATTCCTGGATGGATTTTCAAATGACTTTGCACAAGTGCTCACCACAGCAAGACTAGGTGTCGCGCACAAAATACAGGTCCTTGGCAATCTCATTAAAATCATATCCTAATTACGCTTTGATACTCTCTGCTATAGGATCTGACAACACTCATTTGTAGGTCACGTCAGATTGACCTTTCATCTTGTCAATATTCATGAGAAGATCAGCTAAATTTAACCAATGAAATCGCGCGTTTCATATACACTTCAGATGACGTTCGAGTGAACTGAACGAACGAAAATCCACATAAAACACATAGATCTATATCCGAATAAAGATAAAATATTTGTATGTTATTGCTGTGGAGTGCACGATAAATTCAAAGAAATGCACTAAATGGCATGTTTTATATCAAGATACGAAGAAAATCATATATATATTTTAATTTTTTTTAATTTTTAATTTTTTTTAATTTTCTTATTTCATTATTTTTTTAAAAAATTTTTTTTGGTGTTAACGCTGTGTTAGCAGAAAGCATTGCTGTGCCTTTTATTTATTTTTTTGATGGAGTTACGGCCCCTTGACATTTTTTTTTTAAATTTCTTGTTGGCGTATCCTCCTAAACGGCTTGTTTGATTTCTACAAAATTTGGCAGGAAGCCTCAGTATGATGTCTAGTAGTGCAAAGCATGCTATATCAATGACATTTTGGACAAGTTCGAAAACCAGCTAGATCTAGTTAGTAACGACAGGTTATGGCCCTTGATTTGTTGAAAATGTTATATTGTATTTTCCTTTGTTAAATCTGTAGTTACTTCATTTTTTATCTGATCTTTACTAGTTTTATTTAGAATGTTAATTTAACTCCCACACCCCAACCCCATTTTTATGAAATTTCATTCATAGAAGAAAGTGGGACAAATTAAAAAAAGCCCATACCAGACTAGACACAGCAGACTTATTGCCCATGATTACCAGGTGAGCTATCTAAGGCCATCCTATCCCTGTTGTTTTTGCAATGTTTTAAAAAAAACTACTGATGGGAATTTTATGTCGACAACCCTTGATATAAGAGCCATTTTAATCAGTAGAGCATCCACAGGCCCTCTTGGACCTCTTGTTTTTAATAGAATGGCATTTTGTTTTTAAACAAATGCACTTAAATGTCATCTCAGCAAACGGCAAACTCGATTGTTTTTAGTTACTAAAATGTATACAAACTTTCATTTAAGCATCATTGACTTTTTTATTTTTAAGTCCAGCCCCCGTTAGGAGAGACATGTGAATCCACGGATTTCTTGTAATAAGACTGGGTCCGTGGCTCCAAGGTCAAGGTCACACTTAGAGTTCAAAAGTCAAATCGTGTCCGGTCAATAACTCTGGCATTCCAGGACGGATTTTCAAATAACTTGGCACAAGTGCTCACCACAACAAAACGACGTGTCGCGCACAAAATCCAGGTCCGTGACTCCAAGGTCAAGGTCACACTTAGATGTCAAAGGTCACTTCGGGAGCATTTGTCACTCACAGTGATTACAACTTTTATTTATATAGAAAACACTTATTCTCTGAAACCACAAGGCACTGAGCTCTCATATATGGCTTGTAACATTAGCTCACGGTTCTCTCCTAGGTTTGTGAATATGGTGGCCCTGGGGTCACAGTTTTATGTAGCCCTGGGGTCACAGTTTTGCATAGAAAATACACTTTATTACATATAGGAAACTCTTCCCTGAAACTATAAGAGTTAGAGGTCTAAAAGATTGCATTTAGAATAAGCCAATGGACCTAAACACAAGTTGGTCATTCCTTCACATCTAATATATTACATTGTTTGCAGCTGAAGGATTTCACGGAGGCTGAGAAAAATGAAACCACAACAGAGGAAGTAGAAAGAGTATTCGATATTCTGAAGGCAACGTACGCGGCTGAGGAAGGTCAGTGTTGCCCAAGTCATTTTAATTTTAAAAACATCCTACTATTTTGATACTATTTCATACCTGCGAAGGTTTTTCAATGATTTATAATGACATAGTTTGGGGATATGTAGGTATTTATTGTATGTATTATACACAATAAACACAGAGACACAGAGATAATTTGATATCTAAAATAATTTTGGATGTATGGGTTTTAATGTCTACTTGTAGCAATGAGCTCAATGCTTAAACTTTATAGTGCTGTCACAGTGGAATACCACTGGAATAACACACCTTACATGATTCCCCACCCAGTCACATTATGCTGACAAGTTGTGGAACAGCCCTTCATATGCTGAGCACCAAGCAAGGAAGTTACTAGTTTCATTTTTATGAAGTCCGTGGTATGACCCGGCCAGGTATTGAGCCTACGACCTCATGCATACGAGGCCGATGCTCTACCATTTAGCAACGCTGCTTTGGTATCACAAAGATAAAAACAAAAATGACAAATTTGGCAAAAGAAACATTCAAGATCTGAATGATTTATTACTTACAAAGTCGACACTTTTTAAAACCTATTAACTTTATTAAGATGCAGAATAATTTGACAGTCTCAAAAGGTATAGTCCGTTAAAACGTACCTGGGACCCCAGGAAGGACATCAAACAGGTCTAGTCCGTTAAAACGTACATGGGACCCCAGGAAGGCATTCAAAACCGTCCATGGGGACCCCAGGAAGGCATCAAACGGTCTAGTCCGTTTAAACGTACCCTGGGACCCAGGAAGGCATCAAAAGGTCTAGACCGTTTAAACCGTACCTGGGACCCCAGGAACGGCATCAAAAGGTCTAGTCCGTTTAAAATGCCTACCTGGGACCACAGGAAGGCTTTAGGTCTAGTCCGTTAAAACATACATGGGACCCCAGGAAGGCATCAAAAGGTTTAGTCCGTTAAAACGTACATGGGACCCCAGGAAGGCATCAAAAGGTCTAGTCCGTTAAAACGTACATTGGACCCCAGGAAGGCTTGACAGTCTCAAAAGGTCTAGTCCGTTAAAACGTACATGGGACCCCAGGAAGGCGCATTTGAAATTGAACAACCAGTTATAGATGCAAAATTGAGTTTAAAGAGCCAGATTTTGAAAAATAGGGTTCACCAATAGATGTTTATCAAATGTCCTTCCTGGGGTCCCGGGTATGTTTTAACAGAATAGCCGTAATGTTTATTATACATAGGAGTGAGCTTGTCGGTCCGTCGGTCGGTCTGTTGGTTTTTACGGTGTCCAGACGATAATTCATGAAAGGGTTGATGGATTTAAATAATATTTGGTACATGGGTATAACACCATAAAATACAGGTCAAGTTCGACTTTGGTTACAAACCACCAATTTTTGATGGAGTTATGGCCCCTTTTCAACTTAGAATTTGCCCAAAAAACGGTGTCCGGATGATAACTCATGAAAGGGTCGACGGATTTAAATAGTTTTTGGTACACAGGTTTAAGACCATAAAATACAGGTCAAGTTCGACTTTGGTTACAAACCACTAATTTTTGATGGAGTTATGGCCCCTTTTCAACTTAGAATTTGCCAAAAAAATGCTACAGTCAACTCTGAGGAACCTGCTAATTATACCCCCACAAAACGAATCCTCTTCATGACCATGTCTCTTTTTATTACACTTATACATCTTTGACTGGAACGGTGTAACACACAAATTTTTGTTAGTCTTCTTCCCTGATCACTAACAATATTGAAAACTCTCT
>JAWPHD010021410.1:0-28334 GCA_037043455.1 Cyrtodaria siliqua | reverse complement strand
GGCGATAATGGCATTTATACAGCTGTATTGGTGATAATGGCATGTATACAGCTGTATTGATGATATGGCATTTATACAGCTGTATTGGTGATAATGGCATGTATACAGCTGTATTGATGATATGGCATTTATACAGCTGTATTGGTGATAATGGCATGTATACAGCTGTATTGATGATATGGCATTTATACAGCTGTATTGGCGATAATGGCATTTATACAGCTGTATTGGTGATTATGGCATTTATACAGCTGTATTGGCGATTATGGCATTTATACAGCTGTATTGGCGATTATGGCATTTATACAGCTGTATTGGCGATAATGGCATTTATACAGTTGTATTGGCAATAATGGCATTTATACAGCTGTATTGGCGTTAATGGCATTTATACAGCTGTATTGGCGATAATGGCATTTATACAGCTGTATTGGTGATTATGGCATTGATACAGCTGTATTGGCGATAATGGCATTTATACAGCTTTATACAGCTGTATTGGTGATAATGGCATTTATACAGCTGTATTGGTGATATGGCATTTATACAGCTGTATTGGTGATAATGGCATTTATACAGCTGTATTGGCAATAATGGCATTTATACAGCTGTATTGGCAATAATGGCATTTATACAGCTGTATTGGTGATAATGGCATGTATACAGCTGTATTGGTGATTATGGCATGTATACAGCTGTATTGGCGATAATGGCATTTATACAGCTGTATTGGCGATTATGGCATGTATACAGCTGTATTGGTGATTATGGCATGTATACAGATGTATTGGCGATAATGGCATTTATACAGCTGTATTGGCGATTATGGCATTTATACAGCTGTATTGGCGATAATGGCATTTATACAGTTATAATGGCATTTATACAGCTGTATTGGCATTAATGGCATTTATACAGCTGTATTGGTGATTATGGCATTGATACAGCTGTATTGGCGATAATGGCATTTATACAGCTTTATACAGCTGTATTGGTGATAATGGCATTTATACAGCTGTATTGGTGATATGGCATTTATACAGCTGTATTGGTGATAATGGCATTTATACAGCTGTATTGGCAATAATGGCATTTATACAGCTGTATTGGCAATAATGGCATTTATACAGCTGTTTTGGTGATAATGGCATTTATACAGTTGTATTGGCAATAATGGCATTTATACAGCTGTATTGGCGTTAATGGCATTTATACAGCTGTATTGGCGATAATGGCATTTATACAGCTGTATTGGTGATTATGGCATTGATACAGCTGTATTGGCGATAATGGCATTTATACAGCTTTATACAGCTGTATTGGTGATAATGGCATTTATACAGCTGTATTGGTGATATGGCATTTATACAGCTGTATTGGTGATAATGGCATTTATACAGCTGTATTGGCAATAATGGCATTTATACAGCTGTATTGGCAATAATGGCATTTATACAGCTGTATTGGTGATAATGGCATGTATACAGCTGTATTGGTGATTATGGCATGTATACAGCTGTATTGGCGATAATGGCATTTATACAGCTGTATTGGCGATTATGGCATTTATACAGCTGTATTGGCGATAATGGCATTTATACAGTTGTATTGGCAATAATGGCATTTATACAGCTGTATTGGCGTTAATGGCATTTATACAGCTGTATTGGCGATAATGGCATTTATACAGCTGTATTGGTGATTATGGCATTGATACAGCTGTATTGGCGATAATGGCATTTATACAGCTTTATACAGCTGTATTGGTGATAATGGCATTTATACAGCTGTATTGGTGATATGGCATTTATACAGCTGTATTGGTGATAATGGCATTTATACAGCTGTATTGGCAATAATGGCATTTATACAGCTGTATTGGCAATAATGGCATTTATACAGCTGTTTTGGTGATAATGGCATTTATACAGCTGTATTGGTGATAATGGCATTTATACAGCTGTATTGGTGATAATGGCATTTATACAGCTGTATTGGTGATAATGGCATGTATACAGCTGTATTGGTGATTATGGCATGTATACAGCTGTATTGGTGATAATGGCATGTATACAGCTGTATTGGCGATTATGGCATTTATACAGCTGTATTGGCGATAATGGCATTTATACAGCTGTATTGGCAATAATGGCATTTATACAGCTGTATTGGCGTTAATGGCATTTATACAGCTGTATTGGCGATAATGGCATTTATA
Organism: Cyrtodaria siliqua; assembly: GCA_037043455.1. NCBI lineage: Eukaryota > Metazoa > Mollusca > Bivalvia > Adapedonta > Hiatellidae > Cyrtodaria > Cyrtodaria siliqua. Next base: position 26,116 of record JAWPHD010021410.1, on the reverse strand, counting down.
CAGCTGTATTGGTGATTATGGCATTGATACAGCTGTATTGGCGATAATGGCATTTATACAGCTTTATACAGCTGTATTGGTGATAATGGCATTTATACAGCTGTATTGGTGATATGGCATTTATACAGCTGTATTGGTGATAATGACATTTATACAGCTGTATTGGCAATAATGGCATTTATACAGCTGTATTGGTGATAATGGCATTTATACAGCTGTATTGGTGATAATGGCATTTATACAACTGTATTGGCGATAATGGCATTTATACAGCTGTATTGGCGATAATGGCATGTATACAGCTGTATTGGTGATAATGGCATTTATACAGCTGTATTGGTGATAATGGCATGTATACAGCTGTATTGGTGATAATGGCATTTATACAGCTGTATTGGTGATAATGGCATGTATACAGCTGTATTGGTGATAATGGCATGTATACAGCTGTATTGGTGATAATGGCATGTATACAGCTGTATTGGTGATAATGTCATGTATACAGCTGTATTGTGATAATGGCATTTATACAGCTGTATTGGTGATAATGGCATATATACAGCTGTATTGTGATAATGGCATTTATACAGCTGTATTGATGATTATGGCATTTATACAGCTGTATTGGTGATAATGACATTTATACAGCTGTATTGGCGATAATGGCATTTATACAGCTGTATTGGTGATAATGGCATGTATACAGCTGTATTGGCGATAATGGCATTTATACAGCTGTATTGGTGATAATGGCATTTATACAGCTGTATTGGTGATAATGGCATTTATACAGCTGTATTGGTGATAATGGCATGTATACAGCTGTATTGGTGATAATGGCATTTATACAGCTGTATTGGTGATAATAGCTTAATATTCTTGATGAGAGGCTACAGAGGCCCATTCGATAACACATTAATCCGGAAGTCATGGGTTCAAGCATCGCTGGGTTTCTTCGGCCTGTCCTTGGGCTGGGGAAGATATTTCCTTTGGCCTGTCCTTGGGCCGGCCAAGACATTTCCCTTGGCCTGTCCTTGGGCCGGGCGAGACATTTCCCTTGGCCTGTCCTTGGGCTGGGCAAGACATTTTCCTTGGCCGTGTCCATTGGATGGGGACGTAGACCGGGCAGTGCCGTGTATCGGAGACTATCCTCCTAACTTTTTAAAGAACCTTAGGAATCTTCCTCACTCTGGGGCGGCTCCAAATAACCTATACAGTGTGTTGAGGAGTCATTACAAAAACACTTCATTTGATAATTGTTTGCCTCCTTTTGGTGCATGATTCCCTGTTTATGAACTTCAGATTTATCAAAGAATTGCGGAGGCCCTGACGGAAATTGGTGAGTTCAGTATTATAACTTCTAACAGCCAGGGAGTTTTCGGGACTCAACGTTTTCATAAACAATAATTAAACAAGTGGTAGCATGTAGCCTGCGTTAATGCATTTGCACATTTTTATATGAAGCTGAAGCATAGTATGATGGGTGTTCATTTTTTATTTGAATTGAGACTTGTAACTTTTCCAGATAGGCCGTATAAAAGAACTAGTAGGTGAAAATTAGCAGAAAATAGCTATTTTTAAGCTAAAAAACACTGATAAATCAGGATTTTCTCCTTGCAGAAGACATTACAGATTTCTCCTTCTCTACCTAATAATTATTTTATATTTTTGGTTTTGTTTAAAGCCTACAATGTACATATAAGTAACACGGCATATCAATTACGAGATCTTTCTTGATAGTGTTATAAGAATTGATTATTTGTATCCATGTGAGACGGGGAAGTCTCACCCGAGTATCAGAATTGTAAACAGAGGATCTGCCGAGTTCCTGGTTGCAATTCTGAGCCATGTTGGATTATTTTTCTCCTATTACGCACTTAGTGCAGGCATTTTCAATGACTGTATTTGATTTTAAGTTAGAATAAGGTGAAGCCACCAACGTAACGTCATCATCATGACGTTACATGTAACGTCATGTAACGTCATGGGATAGAGTTATCTCCCATGGGGGAAAAACCCTACAGAAATGTGAAAAAAAAAATATATTTTTCAACAAATGCACCTGATTGGACAATAACTTGCATTAAACTCCACCTACTTTCCCAACATTTGGCAGGTTGTGTCTGTAGATGAAATATAGTTTCTGTTGTAATACTTCGGCAAGCAAGAACAATATAGTTTCCGTTCAATGATTGGCTATATTTCGGTATTGTGTCTGTTTCAGAGCATCACAAGACTGAGACAGAGTGGGAAGATGCCTTCACATTCAAGATGTTCCTCTTCCAGTTTGTCAACTTCTACTCTTCCATTATCTACATCGCATTTTTCAAAGGAAGGTAGGTTGTCAGTCGTTATATTTCCATTTTATACATCACGTTCTTGTCAACTTCTACTCTTCCAATATATACATCGCATTTTTCAAAGGAAGGTAGGTTGTCAGTCGTTATATTTCCATTTTATACATCACGTTCTTGTCAACTTCTACTCTTCCAATATATACATCGCATTTTCCAAAGGAAGGTAGGTTGTCCGTCGTTATATTTCCATTTTATACATCACGTTCTTGTCAATTTCTACTCTTTCAATATATACATCGCATTATTCAAAGGAAGGTAGGTTGTCAGTCGTTATATTTCCATTTTATACATCACGTTCTTGTCAACTTCTACTCTTCCAATATATACATCGCATTTTTCAAAGGAAGGTAGGTTGTCAGTCGTTATATTTCCATTTTATACATCACGTTCTTGTCAACTTCTACTCTTCCAATATATACATCGCATTTTCCAAATTAAGGTAGGTTGTCAGTCGTTATATTTCCATTTTATACATCACGTTCTTGTCAACTTCTACTCTTCCAATATAAACATCGCATTTTCCAAAGGAAGGTAGGTTGTCAGTCGTTATATTTCCATTTTATACATCACATTCTTGTCAACTTCTACTCTTCCAATATATACATCGCATTTTTCAAAGGAAGGTAGGTTGTCGGTCGTTATATTTCCATTTTATACATCACGTTCTTGTCAACTTCTACTCTTCCAATATATACATCGCATTTTCCAAAGGAAGGTAGGTTGTCAGTCGTTATATTTCCATTTTATACATCACGTTCTTGTCAACTTCTACTCTTCCAATATATACATCGCATTTTCCAAAGGAAGGTAGGTTGTCAGTCGTTATATTTCCATTTTATACATCACATTCTTGTCAACTTCTACTCTTCCAATATATACATCGCATTTTCCAAATTAAGGTAGGTTGTCAGTCGTTATATTTCCATTTTATACATCACGTTCTTGTCAACTTCTACTCTTCCAATATAAACATCGCATTTTCCAAAGGAAGGTAGGTTGTCAGTCGTTATATTTCCATTTTATACATCACGTTCTTGTCAACTTCTACTCTTCCAATATATACATCGCATTTTTCAAAGGAAGGTAGGTTGTCGGTCGTTATATTTCCATTTTATACATCACGTTCTTGTCAACTTCTACTCTTCCAATATTTACATCGCATTTTTCAAAGGAAGGTAGGTTGTCGGTCGTTATATTTCCATTTTATAAATCAGGTTCTTGTCAACTTCTACTCTTCCAATATATACATCGCATTTTCCAAAGGAAGGTAGGTTGTCAGTCGTTATATTTCCATTTTATACATCACGTTCTTGTCAACTTCTACTCTTCCAATATATACATCGCATTTTCCAAAGGAAGGTAGGTTGTCAGTCGTTATATTTCCATTTTATACATCACGTTCTTGTCAACTTCTACTCTTCCAATATATACATCGCATTTTCCAAAGGAAGGTAGGTTGTCAGTCGTTATATTTCCATTTTATACATCACGTTCTTGTCAACTTCTACTCTTCCAATATATACATCGCATTTTTCAAAGGAAGGTAGGTTGTCAGTCGTTATATTTCCATTTTATACATCACCTTCTTGTCAACTTCTACTCTTCCAATATATACATCGCATTTTCCAAAGGAAGGTAGGTTGTCAGTCGTTATATTTCCATTTTATACATCACGTTCTTGTCAACTTCTACTCTTCCAATATATACATCGCATTTTTCAAAGGAAGGTAGGTTGTCAGTCGTTATATTTCCATTTTATACATCACCTTCTTGTCAACTTCTACTCTTCCAATATATACATCGCATTTTTCAAAGGTAGGTAGGTTGTCAGTCGTTATATTTCCTTTTTATACATCACGTTTTTGTCAACTTCTACTCTTCCAATATATACATCGCATTTTCCAAAGGAAGGTAGGTTGTCAGTCGTTATATTTCCATTTTATACATCACGTTTTTGTCAACTTCTACTCTTCCAATATATACATCGCATTTTCCAAAGGAAGGTAGGTTGTCAGTCGTTATATTTCCATTTTATACATCACGTTCTTGTCAACTTCTACTCTTCCAATATATACATCGCATTTCCAAAGGTAGGTAGGTTGTCAGTCGTTATATTTCCATTTTATACATCACGTTCTTGTCAACTTCTACTCTTCCAATATATACATCGCATTTTCCAAAGGAAGGTAGGTTGTCAGTCGTTATATTTCCATTTTATACATCACATTCTTGTCAACTTCTACTCTTCCAATATATACATCGCATTTTCCAAAGGAAGGTAGGTTGTCAGTCGTTATATTTCCATTTTCCAAAGGAAGTTAGGTTGTCAGTCGTTATATTTCCATTTTATACATCACGTTCTTGTCAACTTCTACTCTTCCAATATATACATCGCATTTTCCAAAGGAAGGTAGGTTGTCAGTCGTTATATTTCCATTTTATACATCACGTTCTTGTCAACTTCTACTCTTCCAATATATACATTGCATTTTCCAAAGGAAGGTACATGTAGGTTGTCCGTCGTTATATTTCCATTTTATACATCACGTTCTTGTCAACTTCTACTCTTCCAATATATACATCGCATTTTTCAAAGGAAGGTAGGTTGTCAGTCGTTATATTTCCATTTTATACATCACCTTCTTGTCAACTTCTACTCTTCCAATATATACATCGCATTTTCCAAAGGAAGGTAGGTTGTCAGTCGTTATATTTCCATTTTTAGCTCTACTGATCAGAGATCAGCAGAGCTTATGCCGTGGTGCGGCGTCCGTCGTCCGTCCGTCTGTCCGTCTGTCCGTCCGTCTGTCCGTCCGTTAACTTTTATTTGTAGCGACTACTCCTCTGAAACTACTGGATGGATATTCATAAAACTTTACAGAAATGTTGCCCATGAAGTCTAGTTGATCCTAGCAAAAATTCATGTTGATGTGAAATCCAAGATAGGTCAGCCGGAAATTCAAGATGGCCGCCACAGCTAAAAATAAATTTTCAAAATACAAGTTTGTAGCGACTACTTCTTGAAAACTATAAGTGATATTGATATGGGACTTTTTCTAAAATGATCAGCATGACATGATGTTGGTCCTTATCAAAAATCGTTTTGATTCGACGTTAAACGTGGCTGCCAGCGGCCATCTTTGTTTACATAGAGTTATATAGTAAAAACTTGTAGCAACTACTCCTCTGAAACTACTTGACGGATTGTCATGAAACTTTACAGGAATGTTGCTCTTGATGTCTAATTGATCCTAGAAAAATTTCAGGTCGGCCGGAAATTCAAGATGGCCGTCACAGCTAAAAATAGATTTGTAAAAAATAAGTTTGTAGAGACTACTTCTTGAAAACTATAAGTGATATTGATATGGGACTTTTTCTAAAATGATCAGCATGACATGATGTAGATCCTTGTGGAAAATTATTTTGATTCGACGTTAAACATGGCTGCCAGTGGCCATCTTTGGTTACATAGAGTTATATAGTAAAAACTTGTAGCGACTACTCTGAAACTACTTGACGGACTTTCATGAAACTTCACAGGAATGTTGCTCTTAATGTCTTATTGATCTTAGCAACATTTCAGGTCGGCCGGAAATTCAAGATGGCCGCCACGGTTAAAAATAGATTTTCAAAAAACAAGTCTGTAGCGACAACTTCCTGAAATCAAAATCAATCAGTAGAGCTTCAAGGTCATTGACCTCTTGTATACATCACGTTCTTGTCAACTTCTACTCTTCCAATATATACATCGCATTTTTCAAAGGAAGGTAGGTTGTCAGTCGTTATATTTCCATTTTATACATCACGTTCTTGTCAACTTCTACTCTTCCAATATATACATCGCATTTTTCAAAGGAAGGTAGGTTGTTAACTGTTACATTTTCATTTCATACATCACATTCTTGTCCAATATATCTCGTCCGTGGCCGAGTGGTTAACGTCTCTGACTTGAAATCACTTGCCCCTCACCGCTGTAGGTTCGATCCCTCAGGGGCCTAGGAATCTTTATGTGAGGAAGCTATCCGGCTGGCTTGCGGAACGTCGGTGGTTCTACCCAGGTGCCCGCCCGTGCACGAAAATTGCCCGGAGGGGCACCTGGGGTCTTCCTCCACCAATGGAAGCTGGAAAGTCGCCATATGACCTTAGCTGTTGGTGCGACAATAAAATCCAATTCAATCCAATTCAATATATCTCACATCACACTTTTCAACTTCTACTCTTTCAGTATTCATCATATTCTTCAAGGAAAGATAGGTTGATAAATATCATCTAAAGCAAAGAAAATCTATGGCTGATCATATTATTTAACGCTGAACATATACTGTTTAAATTGTATCTGAAAATTAAAAAATATCGGCAAAAACAGTCACCCAGCGAACAGTAAAACAACCTTTAATCTTTTCTGTTTATCAACCGATTTTTATTTTCCACAATTTTTTAAGTTTTTCAGAACCCTCAATAATATGCCTTCAACGCCTTTATTTTCTTGGACATATGTTGTTTCTTTAACTGTAAAAATATTTGTTCAACCATTCAACGTTACGGATTTCCGTTAAAGAAAGTACCATTAAAAATCCATCTACTGTTATTAAACCCATCTACCCCAGCGATAAGAAAAATGTCACTACAGATAATCCAAACCAAACCATTTTTAAATGCTTGAATATTTGGGGATTGTGTGAGATTTATATCATGTAATAGAAACGTATAGCCTTTAACTGGCATGATATATTACGTACGTTACAGGTTTGTTGGCCGACCAGGGGATTATGATTATAACTTGCTGGGTTACCGTCAAGAAGAGGTGAATATACATTTATGTACTAAAAATGAACAAAATAAGGTCAACATAATAATCTTGGTTTAATTATGGGCATGATGACAGTCATACTTGATATCTGACATAGTGATAACAGAGGCATGCATCAGAGTGTAAACATCACACACATCACAGCATATACGTCACACATACATGCATCAGAGTGTAAACATCACACACATCACAGCATATACGTCACACATACATGCATCAGAGTGTAAACATCACGTACATCACAGCATATACGTCACACATACATGCATCAGAGTGTAAACATCACGTACATCACAGCATATATGTCACACATATATGCATCAAAGTGTAAACATCACACGCATCACAGAATATACGTCACACATACATGCATCAGTGTAAACATCACACACATCACAGCATATACATCACATATACATGCATCACAGTGTAAACATCACACGCATCGCAGCATATACATCACATATACATGCATCACAGTGTAAACATCACACGCATCACAGCATATATGTCACACATATATCCATCACAGTCTAAACATCATACAGTCACACATATTCGCATCACAGTATAAACATCACATGCATCACAGCGTATACGTCACACATATTCGCATCACAGTTAAACATCACACGCATCACAGCATATACGTCATACATATTCCCATCTCAGTGTAAACGTCACATGCATCACAGCATATACGTCACACATACATGCATCACAGTGTAAACATCATGTGCATCAAAGCATATACATCACACACATGTATCACAGCATAAACATCAAATCTATGTATCACAGCATGAACAAGCCTGTGTTAGAGTAATACTTTGGCCCAGTTTGGTTACATGATTTCCTTTAACGGTAAATGAAGAGTTGTCTTTTCCAATTTCCAGTGAGCAAATAACGCTTTTTTAGCTCTACTGGCCGGAGGCCAGCAGAGCTTATGGGATGCCGAGTTGTCTGTCGTCCGTCCGTCCGTCGTCCGTCCGTCGTCCGTCCGTTGTTAACTTTTGTCTCGTTAAGACGATAGGGCCTTCATTTTTCATCCGATCTTTACCAAACTTTAACAGGTTGTTAATATCAATGAAAGCTCGGATGAGTTCGAAAACCAGCCAGATCGGACAAGTAACATCGGAGTTATGGCCCTTGATTTAGTTAATAATGCTATATTGCTAAATTTTGCCTCGTTAAGACGATAGGGCCTTCATTTTTCTTCCTATCTTTACCAAACTTTACCACATTGTTAATATCAATGAAAGCTCGGACAAGTTCGAAAACCAGCCAGATCGGACCAGTATCAGCGGAGTTGTAGCCCTTGATTTAGTTAAAAATGCTATATTTTGCATCGTTAAGACGATAGGGGCTTCATTGTTCATCCGATCTTTACCAATCTTTATCAGATTGTTAATGTCGTTGAAAGCTCGAACAAGTTTGAAAACCAGCCATATCGGACCAGTAACAGCGAAGTTATGGCCCTTGATTTAGTTAAAAATGCTATATTTTGCCTCGTTAAGACGATAGGGGCTTCATTGTTCATCCGATCTTTACCAAACTTAATCAGATTGTTAATATCAATGAAAGCTTGGACAAATTCAAAAACCAGCCATATCGGACAAGTAACATCGGAGTTATGGCCCTTGATTTATTTCAAAATGATATTTTTTGCCTCGTTAAGATGATAGCGCCTTCATTTTTCATCCGATCTTTACCAAACTTCATGAAATTGTTAATGTCTATGAAAGCTTGGTCAAGTTCTAAAACCAACCAGATCGGACCAGTAACAGCGGAGTTATGGCCTTTGATTTTGTTAAAAATGCTATAATATGCCTCGTCATACGATAGGGCCTTCATTTTGCATCTGATCTTTGCCAAACTTTACCAGATTTTACAACTGTCTTTTTATATTTTTTTAATTTTATTTTATTATTATAATTTTATTTTTTATTTATTTTTTTTTAAATTTTTTTATTTATTTTTTTTAATTATTATGTTGTTTTTTTTTCATATATTTTTTTTTTTAAATTATTCCTTTTTTTTTCATATATATATATATATTTTTTCTCTATGTTCGACCAGTCGGACCAGTAACAGCGGAGTTATGTCACTTGATTTAGTTAAAAATAAATGCTATATTTTGCCTCGTTAATACGGTATGGCCTTCATTTTTCATCTGATCTTTACCAAACTTTACCAGATTCTTTAGTTATGGCCCTTGATTAAGTCAAAAAGCTGTTTTTTTGCCCGAAACTTTCAAAAAAACGTAAATGGCAGTCACTCGCTTCATTGATGTTATAAGAGCCATGTTAGCCAGTAGAGCGTCCACAGGCCCTCTTGGGCCTCTTGTTTAAAACTTAAAAGCTTTAAAGGGGACATAATATTTAGTATGAAAATTACTAAGTCAGTAAGAGCTTTTATGGGAACGTAATTTTCAGATGTTCTTATCGAACTGGGCTATACATGTTTATTTGTATATTTCAGTGTGATCCTGCAGGCTGCCTTATTGAGTTGTGTCTACAGTTGGGCATCATCATGGTGGGCAAACAGGCATTTGCAAATTTTAAGGAGGTTATTTTACCGTGAGTTACCTTCATTGTCAATGGTTGTAACTGTAACTGTAATAGTAAAAACACAAAAAGTCTACAGATAGATTTGTTTGTAATGTCACATTTGTTTTTTGAAAGTCAGATTTGTTTGTAAGACTTGTTTCGAAAGTGAGATTTATTGGTAAAGTCAGTTTGTTTCTATATTGTTTGTGAAGTCACACTTGTTTGTAAATTCAGACTTGTTTGAGATTTGTTTGTAAAGAAAGACTTGTTTGTAAAGTCAGATTTATGCTTAATCTACATACTTGGATAGTAAAGGCGACAAAGAGGGAACTATGTTTATAAGTTTAATGGCATAACTGTCTTAGAACCCCAGACTTAGATGACTAGATTATAATGACTAGCTAATGTAATGACTAGTTATTAGTATTATATACATAGTCTGGTGAGGGCTGAGCCAGCATGCCTCCTTCTTTCTTGGGAGGAATGGCTTGATAATTGAAGCCTTATGCCCTCCAAAGAAAGAAGCATCCTGCCTCATGCTAAGCCAGTAGGCATTGCTCAACAAGGAGATGTGGTGATGGATGGCGGATAGAAGGGACCATCTACAGAGTTTCTTGTAACTACCGAGGATGTAAACAATGCGAGGCTGCTGTTTGGTTGGAATTAGTCACTTGACTAAAATAGTATTGTACCGGAATATTGCTTGTAAACAACAAAATCGAAAGTATGATTTGTTTTGGTGAGAAGCAAGGTGTATGGTATTACAATTGCTCATAAACCACGTTTATGACATAAACTTCCATTATTTGAGTTTATTTTGTTATGTCAGACTTGTTTGTAATTTGTTTATAAAATCAGACTTGTTTGTAATTTGTTTATAAAGTCAGGCCTGTTTGTAATTTGTTTATAAAGTCAGACTTGTTTGTAATTTGTTTATAAAGTCAGGCCTGTTTGTAATTTGTTTATAAAGTCAGACTTGTTTGTAATTTGTTTATAAAGTCAGGCCTGTTTGTAATTTGTTTATAAAGTCAGGCCTGTTTGTAATTTGTTTATAAAGTCAGGCTTGTTTGTAAAGTCAGATTCTTTGACATTTGTTTGTAAAGTTAGACGTGTTTGTAATGCCAGATCTGTTTTTGACAGACTTTCAATTATTTTACTTCAAGAAAAAGATCTGTTGTTGTTTTAAACAGAGATGAAATTGAGGCCAATAGTTCCCTTATAGCAGTCCTTATAGAATTATTTCCCTTGTTTTACAGTAAACTGACGGTGTGGTTTAAGTCTCGTAGTGCCCAGGCAGACAAAGAAGACAAAGTTTACACTCACTGGGAGAGGGATTACAACCTTGCAGAACTGCCTAAATTGGGGCTGTTTGATGAATACTTAGAAATGGGTAGGTTTCTCTAACAACTCTATCAGTACTGCAGCTAGTAGGTCGATGTTTATGCCTCGCACCATGATAAAATATTACCCATGTCTGTCCGGACATTAATACGAGGGCTTATACATCTCTGTCTACAGACACCATCCTTGCCCCAAAACTGAACCCTTACGGGTTCAAGATGCACAGAAGAACTCAGCGCTTGTAAGATTCAGCAAGGCGCTTAATTCCTACTGCTTCATCAATATGCTTTGTAATGTTTCCTTAGGCATGACACTTCCCTTGGAATTGTCTGTCAGATGGGGACATGAACTGGGCAATCCCTTGTATCGTACGTAGTCTATCCTCCACGTTAAAAGAAACATATGAATATATTCGATAGTAAGAGAAGGACATGGTTCGTGATCCTTCCCTCTCTTTGGGACGGCTCAAAATAACTATAATGTTTTTAAGTGCCGTTACACAACAATTGAATTCAATAGAATGGCTTCATTAATCTGCCTGTCCTTTTTACTCAAGTCTAGTGAAGATTATACTTCAGGCATATAAAGAAGAAATCTTTTCTGAGAAATGGATGATCCAGGACTCCTATGTATCCTGACCCTCTGTTCCAGGGAGCTGCTCCGCATGACCGAAATAATGTATTTATGTCAAACAACAATGAAGATAACCTTGAGTTTTATTTATATGCAATTTGACTTGTATTCATTTTACACCTATTTCAGTGATTCAGTACGGTTTTGTGACAATATTTGTTGTTGCGTTCCAACTCGCCCCTCTGTTATACTTGTTATACCTATTTCCATGATTCAGTACGGTTTTGTGAAATTTATTTGTTGCTGCGTTCCCACTCGCCCCTCTGTTATACATGTTATAGCTATTACCATGATTCAGTACGGTTTTGTGACAATATGTGTTGTTGCGTTCCCACTCGCCCCTCTGTTATACATGTTATAGCTGTTACCATGATTCAGTACCGTTTTGTGACAATATTTGTTGTTGCGTTCCCACTCACCCCTCTGTTATACATGTTATAGCTATTACCATGATTCAGTACGGTTTTGTGACAATATTTGTTGTTGCGTTCCAACTCGCCCCTCTGTTATACATGTTATACCTATTTCCATGATTCAGTACGGTTTTGTGAAATTTATTTGTTGCTGCGTTCCCACTCGCCCCTCTGTTATACATGTTATAGCTATTTCCATGATTCAGTACCGTTTTGTGACAATATTTGTTGTTGCGTTCCCACTCGCCCTTCTGTTATACATGCAATACCTATTTCAGTAATCCAATACGGTTTTGTGACAATATTTGTTGCTGCGTTCCCACTCGCCCCTCTGTTATACATGTTATGCCTATTTCAGTAATCCAGTACGGTTTTGTGACAATATTTGTTGCTGCATTCCCACTGGCACCTCTGTTATACATGTTATGCCTATTTCAGTAATCCAGTATGGTTTTGTGACAATATTTGTTGCTGCGTTCCCACTGGCACCTCTGTTATACATGTTATGCCTATTTCAGTAATCCAGTACGGTTTTGTGACAACATTTGTTGCTGCGTTCCCACTGGCACCTCTGTTATACATGTTAGGCCTATTTCAGTAATTCAGTATGGTTTTGTGACAATATTTGTTGCTGCGTTCCCACTGGCACCTCTGTTATACATGTTATACCTATTTCAGTAATCCAGTATGGTTTTGTGACAATATTTGTTGCTGCGTTCCAACTGGCACCTCTGTTATACATGTTACACCTATTTCAGTAATCCAGTACGGTTTTGTGACAATATTTGTTGCTGCGTTCCCACTGGCACCTCTGTTATACATGTTACACCTATTTCAGTAATCCAGTACGGTTTTGTGACCATATTTGTTGCTGCGTTCCCACTGGCCCTTCTGTTATACATGTTATACCTATTTCAGTAATCCAGTACGGTTTTGTGACAATATTTGTTGCTGCGTTCCCACTGGCACCGCTGTTCGCACTGATCAACAATATAATTGAGATACGACTGGACGCATACAAGTTTTGTACTCAATGGAAACGCCCAATGGCTGTTCGGGCCCAGGATATTGGTAACTATAACAGGGCTTTCTTTAGCTCGACTATTTGAAGAATAAGAGAGCTTATGTAATTACCTCATCATCAGCGTCCCAATCAACATTAACTACTGCATGTAAGTTGTGTTTACAGGTCTATATGTCTTACATTTCTTGTCCTGGCTCAACCAAATATAGATAGTAGACATAAACAAAATTTATTTTTACCGTATTTATTCTCGGGTTTCAAGTCCAAGTGGAGTTCATATTTCTTGCAACATTATCCAGTTAGTTTTTCTGGCTAAACATAAAAGCATAAGTGTAAACAGTTCAAGAAAAATATTTTAATTGGCTGGTGAAAAATCTAAATGTGACCCAAATCCTAAAATGCCAGAGAAAGATGAAGAATCTTTTCCTTTTATTTAACACGACAAATAAGCATATCTTCAAAACTACTAATGGGACTGCACTGAAACTTCACACAATGATAGAGAGCAATGAGAGGAAGTTGCAGAGTGCAAGAACCGTAACTCTGTCATAATTCAAATTAGAGTTATTGCTCTTTGTAATTTTATACTTATAATTTTTGTCCGGAGCGAATCTTCAAAACTACTGACGGGACTGCAATGGAACATCACCCAATGATAGAGGGCAATGAGTGTAAGTGCAGAGTGTAAGAAGTGTAACCTTGTCATCATTCAAACTAGAGTTATTGCCCTTTGTAATTTTATATTTGGATTTTTTTTTCAGAGCATATCTTCAAAACTACTGATGGGACTGCACTGAAATTTCACACAATGATAGAGGGCAATGAGAGGAAGTGCAGAGTGCAAGAACCGTAACTCTGTCTTCTTGCAAATTAGAGTTATTGCCCTTTGTAATTTTATACTTAGAATGTTGGTACAGAGCATATCTTCAAAACTACTGATGGGACTGCAATGAACTTCACACAATGATAGAGGGCAATAAGAGGAAGTGCAGAGTGCAAGAACCGTAACTCTGTCTTCTTGCAAATTAGAGTTATTGCCCTTTGTAATTTTATACTTAGAATTTTGGTATGGAGCATATCTTCAAAACTACTGATGGGACTGCAATGAAACTTCACACAATGATAGAGGGCAATGAGAGGAAGTGCAGAGTGCAAGAACTGTAACTTTGTCTTCATTCAAATTAGAGTTATTGCCCTTTGTAATGTTATACTTAGATTTTTTATCTGGATCTGGAGCATAAAATACTAATGGAACTGCAAATTGAAAATCGCTGGGTGATACAAGGCCATATGATAAGTTGAGGATACATTTCGGGGAGCATCCATCGGTTCTACAGATTTTCTTGTTGTTTTTGCGGTATGGGCTATGTTCCCAAAATATAGAGAAGAAACACTGAGCTGATCAAACAAAAGAAATTGTTCAGGGAAAACTAAAATACTGAATGTAATTAATTATTAAAACGAAGTTTGCCAATACTTAGAACTGGATGTAAGGTTCACTTTAAATCAGTATCACCAAACTGTATGATAAATAACGAATAGGTATAATTTACTATTACTGGACTGATCACTTCCACATTTTCACAAATGCCACAAAATTATAGTCTTGAAATGAACAGCTTAAACAAACTTGACCGTAAAACACAACTGAAGATATTTACAAAAACATTATTGTATATAGTAAACCAAAACCGAAGTCCTTCAGAATTTACTAACATTACGTAGTCCGAGTATTAACTTTCATACCCCATCCAACCCCTTCTTAAGAAGCGAAAACGAGGTTGGCTGGGGTATGAAATTAAACCTTAATTTTGGCTTAAAAGGTTTGCATATTGTAAAATTAAAACATTTAATAGGTAATTTTAATGAGGTGCATTTTTCAGTAAAAAACGTTTTTAAACATATTTAATTGTCGAATTATTCATTACATAATCCTGCTAATATAAGCTTTCCCATCGCTTAATGGAATTAAGGCGGGTCGACGTAATATGGGATAATATTTTTTTCACATGGCATGAATATATCACCATGACTTACCTACACAAAACTGAATTTAAATGAGCTGTTTTTGTGTTCTTGCAGGAATCTGGTTCGGTATTCTTCAGGGTATTTCTGCCATAGCCGTAGTTTCAAATGTAAGTTTTTGTATTTTCAAATAAATTGCATCTAAGTATTGTTCACTTTGTCAGGCAAATTAATGATAAACTTAGAAGTCCAAAGGAATTATAGCAAACTACAGATTACATGTTTGAATCGTTCAACTTTGTAAAGCATAATATGTATTACTTGGCTGGAGTTAACTCCCTTGCATTGTCTTCTTTCATATATTCTGCTTTACTGGAGTTAATTCCCTTGCATTGATTCTCTACAGTAGTGAAACTTCTTTAATGTATTCTACCTTGCTGGAGTTAATTCCCTTACATTGGAGTTGATTCCCTTACATTGGTTTTTATGGGAAACTTATTCAATATTTCCTTAATATATTCTGTTCATTTAAGGCCTTAATTATTGCATTCACATCTGAGTTTGTTCCACTTATGGTGTATATTTACGGCTACAGTAAACTGTTTATTTCAGGCCTTAATTATTGCATTCACATCTGAGTTTGTTCCACGTATGGTGTATATTTACGGCTACAGTAACGATGGCACATTGAGAGACTACTTTCAAAACTTCAGCATGGCGTACTTTGATACGGCGGACTTCCAATCACAAAGCGTACCCAACCAAAATAAGAGTGAAGAATTTGGTATTGTATCCTCATGCAGGTACATATATTTGGTACTAAAACCATCTGCATGTATATATATATTTCATACTAAAGCCACGGTATACTTGGTATACATACTTATACTGATCGATTTTAAAATACCGCATACCGGTATATACATTATTTTCAGTATTGTTTTGCCACTGAAGGGAGGAATATAATAATTGAAACGTCCGTCCGTTCATCCTTTAGTCCAAAACAATTATGTCTCAGCCATAATTTTGAAAGAACTGGAATTTCCATGGAACTTCACACATGTTAACCACAATGAGAAGTTGTGTCAGGTGCAAGAATCAGGTCCATATTTCGAAGGTCAAGGTCACACTGAGGTCAAACGAGTCAAATATTTACGGGGTCATTTGTCATTTATTGGTGACATTTCTTGTTTAAAATCAGATTTTCATATACCAAATGTATTCATATACCAAATGTATTCATATACATACCAAATGTATTCATATACCAAATGTATTCATATACCAAATGTATTCATATACCAAATGTATTTATATACCAAATGTATTCATTCATATACCAAATGTATTCATATACCCAAATGTATTCATATACCAAATGTATTCATATACCAAATGTATTTATATACCAAATGTATTCATTCATATACCAAATGTATTCATATACCAAATGTATTCATATACCAAATATACCAAATGTATTCATATACCAAATGTATTCATATACCAAATGTATTTATATACCAAATGTATTCATTCATATACCAAATGTATTCATATACCAAATGTATTCATATACCAAAAAATGTATTCATATACCAAATGTATTCATATACCAAATGTATTCATATACCAAATATATACCAAATGTATTCATATACCAAATGTATTCATATACCAAATGTATTCATATACCAAATATATTCATATACCAAATATATACCAAATGTATTCATATACCAAATGTATTCATATACCAAATGTATTCATATACCAAATGTATATTTAGTTGAATTGTTTACTTCCCATCATTCAAATCACAATGTATGGAAAAATATGTCTGTAAGAGGAATAAAATTAACATGAACAATTGTTGATTTGATTCTCTCTTCCTCAAAGGAGATACATTATGGAAATGTTACAATATGCGTTTTTAAATTCGTTCAGTATACATTTGGCGCTAAAGCAACCTATAGGCATTTTGTATTTTGTGCTGTTATCACTTGCTGAATAACATGTTTGATTTTGATGCCTGCTGGTACATATATCTTGGGCTGTAGCCACCTGCATAAATAAACACTTTTTGGTATTAAAATGAACACAGTTTTAAACAAACAAAAACAAATTTGCTTTCAGATTAAGAGATAACCCTGCTAAGGTTTTTAATTTAGGACGTTATGTGAGTTGTTTTACAGTCTGAGAATTTCATTTTACAGTGTTACGGTAGTGAAGGGAGGTGATAGCGAAATGACACAAGTTGTTCACTCGAAAACGTAATTTCAGGCAGTAAAACCAACCAAACATCTTCGCATGGTTATCTCAATTCTGATGCTTTTCCATTTAAATGCCAGAATTTTAAAATCAAATCAAACATACACACTTGTTTTTTACATATATAGTTTATATTGCTACCATATCATCCCTTATTTGTAAATAGTTTTATCTTTATAGATTTACATTAATTTTTAATTACTACATTTCTTCATATTTCATCAGCTTTTGCGCACAAAATGACCTATTTATGTGTCGACGTGCCGTAAAACACCATCCATTCATTCATTCATTTCTATGAAAATTCTAAGTCATGGGTGTTTATTTCATTTTGTTTATTTCATCATTTTGTTTATTTCATCCAGTGAAGTTGTTTGTTTTAACATTTATTAACATTACATACTCTTCAGACGGTTAAACGGGCGTTTTACCATCTCAAATTTGAGACATTTGCCAGAGGAGCAAATGTTACATTATAGTTTAATTGAATAAATGATAAAATTGAATCATTACATGATGTACAGCGGTATGTTTCTCATATGGCAAATAATCTTTATGTGAGGAAGCTATCCAGCTGGCTTGCGGAAAGGCGGTGGTTCTACCCAGGTCCCCACCCGTGCACGAAAATTGCCCGGAAGGGCACCTGGGGTCTTCACCAATGGAAGCTGGAAAGTCGCCATATGACCTTAGCTGTTGGTGCGACTATAAAATCCAATTCAATCAATCAGTCAATATGGCAAATATAAGTAATGCTTGAGTTAAATTTAAATTGTGTTTTATGTAATGTATTATGTATTTAAATTGTGTTTTATGTAATGTATTATGTATTTAAATTGTGTTTTATGTAATGTATCATGTATTTTTGACAGATACCGTGACTTCAGGTCAGGTCCTGGAGGCGAGGATGAATACGAGTACACAATGGCGTTTTGGCACGTGTTCGCCGGAAGATTGGCATTTGTTGTCGTTTTTGAAGTAAGTTGACTCTGAATTCTTTATGTATCATTGTATATAAGTCAATAAAGTCTGATACAGTTAAATAAAACAGTTTAAGCTGTTTAACTTATTACTATATTTCAGTTGAATTTCTAATTTTGCAGATAAGATTTTATTTACCCACTCTGTGTTGCAAGATGCATTTTAACGAATCACGAATTAATACAGCAAGGTGCAAGCAGCAAAAAAATATTTAGTAGAAGGAAGGTTTCAGGGTTCTAGCATTGATTTTACGTGAAACATATGGTCTAAAAGATGTTGTTTGTTAAAGGTATGCTATGCCTGTATTATGTCTCCCCAAGTACTTGGGAGACATATTGTTCTTAGCTTGGATGTCTGTCTGTCTGGATCTCTGTCCGTCACAAATTTGTCCATCACAAATTGTGTCTCTACCATATCTCTTGAACCGCTTCAGGGATTTTGAAATAACTTGCCACAAATGTTCACCATATTGAGACGACATGCAGAGTTCAACTTCCAGCCACGTATGTTAAAGGTCAAGGTCACACTTAGAGGTCGAAAGTCCGTCACAAGGCGGTCTCCACCATATCTCTTGAACCGCTTGTGGGATTTGGAAATAATTTGCCACAAATGTTCACCATATTGAGACGAAGTGCAGAGCGCAACTTCCAGCCACGTCCGTTCAAGGTCAGGGTCACACATAGAGGGCAAAGGTCATTTGCACTATATTTCGTGTCCTCTCCATATCTCTTGAACCGCTTAAGGGAATTTTAAAATAGCTTGGCACAAATGCTCAACATATCGAGACGACATACAGAGCGCAACTTTTAGCCAGGTTGGTTCATAAATTATGGAGAGATAAATTATCTAGTTCGGTAAGTTTTTGGACATCTGTTTAACCAAGTAGTATTCTTACCCATACCTCTGGAAGATTAGTACCATCTTCTGTGTATTACAGAACGTAGTAGTGTTCCTGTCATGGCTGGTGATGTATCTGATACCGGACATGCCATACGCCGTCAAGATGCAGATGTTACGAGAGAAGTACCTCTCCAAGCAGGCACTGTTCCATGCAGAGGATCTCAGGGAGCACAGGACAAGAAATGATCACAGGGACTGATCAACCAATCGGAATTGAGCAAAGGAACAATGAGGCTGAGTGAAGTTTAGAACACAGGGACTAATCAATTCAAATTACATATGAGACTGAGTTAAGTTCATGACTGACCAATCAGAAGATGGTAAAAAGTTATGAAAATAACTGACCAATGGGAGAGGGTTGAATTCCTGTGTAATAAACCAATCAGAATGGAGCAAATGAACAGTTGACCAATTAGATTATTGATAGGAAATGTTGAATGTAGCAACTGATATTTGGAAATAAATGCAATATATATGACAGAATTTATTACCGAATCATTGGCCTAACAGAATAAATGCTAGAATCTTCTGCAGACGGCATTGCGCATACAGCTAAATATCAGAATGCATCATGGGTATCCGGATCAGGAAGGTAATTCCAACCAACGGTATAAATAACTGTTCTGGTCGAAACAGTTATACCGAAGGTCTGAACCAGATACACATGATAGTTTACAGTCTTACAAACCATTTATATTTTTGTACGTTTGTGTATTTACAAAATGCCGCCATTCAACTGTTGTCATTATCAATGCATTTTATTCTTATAGCACGCATATAACTATATATAATGTAAGATTAAATTTTGCAACATGTGTAAAGTGAAGATATTGTAAATCTGGTATGCAAGAAATACATATGGCCTAATTTGTTTGTAGATTGTAAAACGTGCATGAATGACTTGTGAATAAACAAATACATGAAATTTAAAAGGAAAAAGAATAGAGCATGCCGAAAAGGATTTGGATTGCAATGAAGGAGTAACCAAAGAATGATATGTTTGGCAAATAAATGTATTTTTTGCATGTTTTATTACCAAGCACAATTTGCATTATATATTAAATTATATAAATAGTTTTATATAACATATATGTATAGTTACGTTAATACATATTTACTGTTTATTCTGGCCGTTTACACATATTTACTGTTTATTCCGGCCTAAGTATTTCACAGTTATTGGATTTGCTCATAAGTGAATTTTATATCGGTACACATATTTCAAAAATTGTCCCAATTTTTTGAGCATTTTGTATCCATTTCAGGGTTATATCTAGTATATGTGTGGAAGGAATGTTACAGCTTTCTGTTTTCACAAGGACTTTACTGGGGCATAACGTTATTTTCCATATATAAAAGGGAGGCATTGCAATCTTGGGGTCTGTTTTACAATGAATCAAACATCTGCGAATTAGACAATGTGTACAGTTTTTTGGCAACAGTTATTTCCCTTTACCCATGTCCATTTTTTTGAAATTTAATGTTTGTTTTGTTTTGTTTGTTTGTATGGTGTTCTACATCATTTTGTACACATGTAAGGTTATATTGAAGGTTGATTTGTTTGTGGTGGAGGCAGACCACCCACTTTTGTGTAGAACCAGTACTATACACCTCCCGCCATCCGTAAGAATTGAAATTTAAATTTAATAGAGTCGTGTTTAGTTTTCACTACAAAAACATAGAGAGATCCTTGCTTTCAAAACTATTTTGGTTGATACTATTTAGCAAGAACAATGTTGCTCCCTTTAATGTTTGCTTAACATCCCAGTGTAATGACTACATTGCAATGCGTATTTTCACATCAGTGAATCTTAATATATGGAAATGGAACGTTTTATTGCCATTTTTTATATGTCTTCATCTGAAACATTGCAACATACATATTTTTAGTTCTGAGCGACATGTAGCGACATGTGGTTGGTATGTTATTACATTACAACACTACTTGCGATCTGTCGTAGCATAGAATTGACATAAGTTGCTGTTATTTACAATATGTCATTGTAACATTGCTGGACCAGATATAAAGGATCTTACATGAGTGACTGTATTATTGGTTATAATCGGATAAAATTATTGGATATGAGGCTCTGCCAATTATTCTATCTTTTTATCTAACGAGTTTTAATTATTGAAGTCAGTAGTACACAGTCACGAATGTAAGATTCTATTTATCACACAACACACCTACGACTTGATAGTTTCACTTTAATGTTGTCACAATTTAGCTTGTATATGGCGGCAAATTTGTAAGAGAAATCATGACATTGTTTTGTTGTTTACATGACGTTAGCTATGTTATGCGGCGGTAATGCATTTGCATTACAAATAATGCGACACCTTAAACTAAATTTAACGTTACTAACATGCATTTTTTGAAGATTTCAAATAAGGATAGATATTTAAGGTGTCTGGACATATCGATATACCGCGCAAACTATTGGGACTAAATGTTTTACTGTACACAAACAGTGATTCGGTCCTCATTTGCCTCTATAATACACTACATGTAATGTACTACGATAAATAAGTTGTGACATTATTACACTCCCAGAAGCCA
The DNA here is from genome assembly GCA_037043455.1 of Cyrtodaria siliqua. NCBI lineage: Eukaryota > Metazoa > Mollusca > Bivalvia > Adapedonta > Hiatellidae > Cyrtodaria > Cyrtodaria siliqua. Next base: position 4,312 of record JAWPHD010021410.1, on the reverse strand, counting down.
TGTATGTGATAAAGTTATTTAAGGATGTATAGTGATACAGGATGTAACATGTATGTAGTATAGTGATACAGGATGTAACATGCATGTAGTATAGTGATACAGGATGTAACATGTATGTAGTATAGTGATACAGGATGTAACATGTATGTAGTATAGTGATACAGGATGTAACATGCATGTAATATAGTGATACAGGATGTAACATGTATGTAGTACAGTGATACAGGATGTAACATGTATGTAGTATAGTGATACAGGATGTAACGTGTATGTAGACATGTAACGTGGAGCATTAGTTATGACAAACTATACAAAGATTGGCCAGGCGGAACAATCAAAAGATATACTTGTAGATCTGAATATTTGTTAAACATTTGTAAAATATTGCACTTTATGAAATCATTTGTTTACTTCATGACTTGATTTTTTTTTAAATGTGTCATCTTTAGTGTTTTTTTTGTTTGTTTTGATTTTGTCCGACTCAACCTTGAATAATTTGGTAATATTGTTATATGAACGAAACTCCTAACTATTTCTCCAATGTCTTGTTAAGCTGGTGTAATATCAGATCAGTATCTATGTGGGGGATTTTATTTTTCTCCTTTACCAGAAATCCTTAACATTGTTTTAATTGTAACTTGATGCAGTATTTTTTTGTGCAATTATTATAAATGCAAAATATTGCTTCAGTTTTAGTCTGTTACATAGGCATGGTTTAATATGATAAGGTCAAAAAATATCTTGCACTGTCAGATACATTCTGTTGATGTTGACAAAGTGCTCCTAAATAGGGCTATACCTGGTTGTTGTTGTATATAGTCAATATCATGCTTGTCAAACTCACCATGAAAAAAACGCACCGTATGTCTTCTACTAATGACAGAAAAATGAGGTTGCACAACATTTAACTTTGTTTGAAGAGAAAAAATCGAAGTTAAAGTTATTCATGAAATAATGGAATCTGCGTGATATCTTGAATATCTCCAGTGCATTTTTATGTTGAGTTTGCAAAGAAAGCCATTGCTTACATAAACATTTTCACTTGAAATTATTTATTTATTCATATCTTCTTGAAAATGGTAATATTTGCTCAATTTATTTGTTATTGGAATTAAAAGCGTTATTTGGTTATATTTATTTTAATGTCAAAATCTGTCATATGTTTAACTGTAGTGCTCACTTTCGTTTGACATATCTTTCTTAAAATGTACACCAATGGCAGTACTTCTGTTTACTTTACCATGAAGCTGATATCATTATTGACATGCACAAGTAGCGGCATATTTTGTTCTATGCATGTTCTTTTCATTGTATAAACTCTGTTCAAATTGTCTTTGAACTCTGACATGCATTCTTAAAACTACAGATGGTGCCACGCACATTACGACTTTTCACACTCAATATGGTGAGTGTTTTTATCGCTGACGGGTTGACAAAGTTGACGCATTTATTTTCAGTGGTGTATCCTATTTTACCAAGTAACGATAGTCTTTGTTTACTACCTGTTGTTGTGAATAATCTTCCCATGTCAAGACCCAAATTACGATGTTACCAGTTTGTCATTGTGACCATGTTATGGGAACACCTTTTTTATCTTTGTGAATAATGTCCAAGTGATATAAGTAGGTGTTGAATACACTTGACGTTTGTACATGTGTTGAAATCAAAACAGAAATAAAAAGATGATTCTTGACAATGTTGTGTCAAAACAACAATACAAAGTTATTTAAACGTTTTTTTGACATTGTTTAAGAGAAAATAAACATTAATTATGACACCTGTATAATGCTTTGTAGATATTGAAGTGTCAGACAATGCAGGTGCTTTGTAAATATCATCTGTTTAATAGTAATTTGTATTCATGTTCAATAGTTCACTTGATGTATCATGTGTGTTTTTTGTACAACTCTTTGTTTTATTATCATTAATGTGAATGGCAGAAACTGCAATAGCTGTATGGAGAAACATACGGAACATGGGGATGTGTAAAGATATGTTTATTAACTCTACAAGTACTTTGTTTTGCTTTTCGTATTTTACAAAAACAAAGATTGCTGGCCTTAAAATAATTTCAGGAGCACTTCATCGGGTATCTAAATCATCAGAAGGAAATTGTTCTATATATACATGAATATTAATGATTCCAGAGAGTATATTTGATTTCAGAACAGTTTAGCTATAAAGGTTTAATACCCAATTCATACAGATCAGTACGTAATTAATGACAAAATCATGGGGTAAATAGACAATTGACCCAAAATCTTGTCTGGGGCTCTGATAGTTTATACTTACTATAATAGTTATATTTGAATCGGTGTCACGATGCATTTTTAGGTATGTTCAAACCTTTTTGAAGAGTTAAAGATATTTACAACAGTGCCTTCAATGCAAAAAGTAGCCAGGATTTGTCCAGACAAACTATTTCAGTAACAATAATTAATCATACGGATCATTGGAATGAAACTGAAACATATTATTCGATATTACATATTATTATTATTATTATTATTATAAAGTCTTGAAGTTGAAGCATAAGTGTTCTGAAAGAAATGGAACTAAAGTTATTTGCAATTTATGTATACAAACTATTATTTACTTACTTTGGCAGGTTGAAGTTGATTGCAGACAGATATTTGCGCCAGGTCAACTTGGTGTAGCGATTGGCAGAGTACAGTCTGAGGAGGGTCTCCGTATCGTAAATTTCACCAACAGAGCAGTGATAAGACAGCCAACAGAAATCCAAGACTATCTTCAAAAAGAGTCCGATTTACTTTTGGAAGATCTCTCCTGCTGTCATAGTGAATGGTTAGTATAATATCACCAAATAGTTATATCGATCGTTGTGGAAGAAGTGCTGTGGCTTAAGATATCAGACCTCCAAGCATGCAACAGAACCTGATGAATCTAGTCAGTAAAACAGAAGGATGATTGCAGATTCCTCAGCTCGAAATAACTCGTATAATGTGATGGGAAACACTAATTCAGTCTTAATTATCCGTGTTGAAGTGACACTAACCGTGTATCGTTTAGTCCCAAAAGTTACATGCGAATGCATTTAACTGGTTTAGCAGTTGGGCCACTGTATTGACGTTTCTTATGTTCAGCCAGAGGTTTTGGTGTCACAAATGCAAAACTTTCGCACCTTTGGTTTGATCGAGCTGCATTGCTCTTCTTCAACACTGCACTTTGACCCAATATAACACTATTGACATTCCTTCTATATTGGAGTGCTGTTGGATTGGTGTTTGACCCATTGAATTTTCCCCTGGCAAAACTGATTTTCAAAACAAAACTGAAGTTTATCATTGAAGGTATGATGGACCATCCTGAATTTTCTGTGATCACATCCAAGCAAAATTGCTCAAATCCTACAAGGCAGGACTGGCTATCTTCCAAGCATTCTCTTGACATGAGAGTCTTAATTTTCTGATGTTTTGTCAACTCTGTTGATTTGTTTACATTTTCTTGCCATTTAAGGAACCACTTTTGAACTACATTGTTTTCTGCGAGCCTGGTATCCTCAGTTGTATTAATAGGTCTTCCGTCTCTAAAGTTGGCCACGATTTTTGAGGTGTTTTGGAGAAACTCAATTGTTCCATCAAGAACCCGTCCTTTCTCTCCTAGGGTTTGTTTGTAGGCCAACATTAAATTGAACATTTCGTCATTCAAGACGTCTTCTGCCAACTTATTTCGCATTTTACTAGAACTACTCGGAAACAAGTGCTCATTTGTGAGGCTTCTGTGTACTTGTAATGGATTGAGTTTGTCCCAGTTATATGCATCTATCCACATAGCCCATTGTACTTCACCACTTTCCAGTCTCAACAATCTAGTGAACCCTTTCTGTATTCCACTTTTCAGTACATTGTTTCTTATCTTTTTGATCCATCATGAATATTACATGTTTGTAAGGATTTGCGGGTGATGGTGCTTTCATTAATTTGCTCACCATGCTCTTTTCTGGAAAATGCATATGCATAAAGGTTCGGTTGCTGCATGCACCATCCATGGAGATGTATTTAACATCAAATTCATAGCATTTCAGTTTATCTATTGCCACACAAGGACGTAAAGATCTGAAGCATTTACTTGACGGGTGACAAAGTGGGCGAAGGGGAATCGGAAGCCTGTGATTCCCTGAAACCTGATTTGAAGGATATGGCATCCTGGTTGTTGTCGATGCTCACCATCCTTTAGAACCTTAATAACATTGCCTTCCTCTCCCATCTCCGTAAATCCAACAAGTTCCATTCTGCCCTCTGCTGGAATGTTGAGTCTTTCAGCTTCAACAGTCATCCACTGAAAAATGTCA
>JAWPHD010021409.1:0-28342 GCA_037043455.1 Cyrtodaria siliqua | reverse complement strand
TATATATGCGTAAGAACTGAATATATATGCATAATAACTGAATATATATGCGTAAGAACTGAATATATATGCGTAAGAACTGAATATATATGCGTAAGAACTGAATGCGTAAGAACTGAACATATATGCGTTAGAACTGAATATATATGCGTAAGAACTGAACATATATGCGTAAGAACTGAACATTTATGCGTAAAAACTGAATATATATGCGTAAGAACGGAATATATATGCGTAAGAACGGAATATATATGTGTAAGAACGGAATATATATGCGTAAGAACTGAATATATATGTGTTAGAACTGAATATATATGTGTAAAACTGAATATATATGCGTAAGAACGGAATATATATGCGTAAGAACGGAATATATATGTGTAAGAAAGGAATATATATGTGTTAGAACGGAATATATATGTGTAAGAACTGAATATATATGTGTAAGAACGGAATATATATGCGTAAGAACTGAATATATATGTGTAAGAACTGAATATATATGTGTAAAACTGAATATATATGCGTAAGAACGGAATATATATGCGTAAGAACGGAACATATATACGTAAGAACGGAATATATATGCGTAAGAACGGAATATATATGTGTAGGAACGAAATATATATGCGTAAGAACGGAAAATTTATGCGTAAGAGCGAAATATATATGCGTAAGAACTGAATATATATGCGTAAGAACTGAATATATATTCGTAAGAACTGAATATACATGCGTAAGAACTGAATATATATGCGTAAGAACTGAATATATATGCGTAAGAACTGAACATATATGCGTAAGAACTTAATATATATGCGTATGAACTGAATATATATGCGTAAAATTGAATATATATGTGTAAGAACTGAATATATATCTGTAAAAACGGAATATATATGTGTAAGAACTGAATATATATGTGTAAGAAGTGAACATATATATGAATATATATGTGTAAGAACTGAATATATATGTGTAAGAACTGAATATATATGCGTAAGAAATGAATATATACGCGTAAGAACTGAACATATATGCTTAAGAACTGAATATATATGCGTAAGAACTGAACATATATGCTTAAGAACTGAACATTTATGCGTAAAAACTGAATATATATGCGTAAGAACGGAATATATATGTGTAAGAACGGAATATATATGTGTAAGAACGGAATATATATGCGTAAGAACTGAATATATATGCGTAAGAACTGAATATATATGTGTAAGAACTGAATATATATGCATAAGAACTGAATATATATGCGTAAGAACTGAATATGCATGAGTAAGAACTCAATATATATGCGTAAGAACTGAATATATATGCGTAAGAACTTGATATGCATGCGTAAGAACTGAATATATATGTGTAACAACTGAACATATATATGAATATATATGTGTAAGAACTGAATATATATGTGTAAGAACTGAATATATATGCGTAAAACTGAATATATATGTGTAAGAACTGAATATATATGCGTAAGAACTGAATATATATGCTTAAGAACTGAATATATATGCGTAAGAACTGAATATATATGCGTAAAACTGAATATATATGTGTAAGAACTGAATATATATGCGTAAGAACTGAATATATGTGTAAGAACTGAATATATACGCGTAAAAATGAATATATATGCGTAAGAACTGAATATATACGCGTAAGAAATGAATATGTATGCGTAAGAACTCAATATATATGCGTAAGAACTGAATATATATGAGTATTTACTGAATATATATGCGTAAGAACGGAATATATATGTGTAAGAACGGAAAGAACGGAATATATATATATGTAAGAACGGAATATATATGTGTAAGAACGGAATATATATGCGTAAGAACGGAATATATATTTTTGTATGAACGGAATATATATGTGTAAGAACGGAATATATATGTGTAAGAACGGAATATATATGCGTAAGAACGGAATATATATGTGTATGAACGGAATATATATGTGTAAGAACGGAATATATATGCGTAAGAACGGAATATATATGCGTAAGAACGGAATATATATGCGTAAGAACGGAATATATATTTGCAAGAACGGAATGTATATGTGTAAGAACTGAACATATATTAGTAAGAACTGAATATATATCGGTAAGAACTGAATATATATGCGTAAGAACTGAATATGTATGCGTAAGAACGGAAAATATATGTGTAAGAACTGAATATATATGCGTAAGAACGGAATATATATGAGTAAGTACGGAATATATATGTGTAAGAACTGAATATATATGTTTAAGAACTGAATATATATGTGTAAGAACTGTAATATATATATGCGTAAGAACTGAATATATATGCGTAAGAACTGAATATATATGCGTAAAAACTGAATACATATGCGTAAGAACTGAATATATATGCGTAAGAACTGAATATAAATGCGTAAAACTGAATATATATGTGTAAGAACTGAACATATATATGAATATATATGTGTAAGAACTGAATATATATGTGTAAGAACTGAATATATATGTGTAAGAACTGAATATATATGTGAAAGAAATTAATATATATGTGTAAGAACTGAACATAAGAACTGAATATATATGTGTAAGAACTGAATATATATGTGTAAGAACTGAATATATATGTGTAAGAACTGAATATATATGCGTAAAACTGGATATATATGCGTAAGAACTGAATATATATGCATAAAACTGAATATATATGCGTAAGAACTGAATATATATGCGTAAGAACTGAATATATATGTGTAAGAACTGAATATATATGCGTAAGAACTGAACATATATGCGTAAGAACTGAATATATATGCGTAAGAACTGAATATGTATGCGTAAGAACTGAATATATATGCGTAAGAACTGAATATGTATGTGTAAGAACTGAATATATACGCGTAATAACTGAACATGTATGCGTAAGAACTGAATATATATGCGTAAGAACTGAAAATGTATTCGTAAGAACTGAATATATATGCGTAAGAACTGAATATGTATGCGTAAGAATTCAATATATATGCTTAAGAACGGAATATATATGCGTAAGAACGGAATATATATGTGTAAGAACTGAATATATATTTGTAAGAACTGAATATATATGTGTAAGAACGGAATATATATGTGTAAGAACTGAATATATATGTGTAAGAACTGAATATATATGCTAAAGAACTCAATATATATGCGTAAGACCTGAATATATATGCGTAAAACTGAATATATATGTTTAAGAACTGAATATATATGCGTAAGAACTGAATATATATGCGTAAGAACTGAATATATATGTGTAAAAACGGAATATATATGTGTAAGAACTGAATATATATGTGTAAGAACGGAATATTTATACGTAAGAACTGAATATATATGTGTTAGAACTGAATATATATGTGTAAAACTGAATATATATGCGTAAGAACGGAATATATATGCGTAAGAACGGAATATATATGTGTAAGAAAGGAATATATATGTGTAAGAACGGAATATATATGTGTAAGAACTGAATATATATGTGTAAGAACGGAATATATATGCGTAGGAACTGAATATATATGTGTAAGAACTGAATATATATGCGTAAAACTGAATATATATGCGTAAGAACGGAATATATATGCGTAAGAACGGAACATATATGCGTAAGAACGGAATATATATGTGTAGGAACGGAATATATATGCGTAAGAACGGAATATATATGCGTAAGAGCGAAATATATATGCGTAAGAACAGAATATATATGCGTAAGAACTGAATATATATGCGTAAGAACTGAATATATATTCGTAAGAACTGAATATACATACGTAAGAACTGAATATATATGCGTAAGAACTGAATATATATGCGTAAGAACTGAACATATATGCGTAAGAACTGAACATATAAGCATAAAAACTGAATATATATGCGTAAGAACTGAACATATATGCGTAAGAACTGAACATATATGCATGAAAACTGAATATATACGCGTAACAACTGAATATATATGCGTAAGAACTGAATATATATGTGTAAGAACGGAAAATATATGTGTAAGAACTGAATATATGTGTGTAATAACTGAACAAATATATGAATATATATGTGTAAGAACTGAATATATATGTGTAAGAACTAAATATATATGTGTAAGAACTGAATATATATGTGTAAGAACGGAATATATATGTGTAAGAACTGAATATATATGTGTAAGAACTGAATATATATATGAATATATATGTGTAAGAACTGAATATATATGTGTAAGAACTGAATAAATATGTGTAAGAACTGAATATATATGCGTAAAACTGAATATATATGTGTAAGAACTGAATATATATGTGTAAAAACGGAATATATATGTGTAAGAACTGAATATATATGTGTAAGAAGTGAACATATATATGAATATATATGTGTAAGAACTGAATATATTTGTGTAAGAACAGAATATATATGCGTAAGAATTGAATATATATGCGTAAGAAATGAATATATATGCGTAAGAACTGAATATATATGCGTAAGAACTGAACATATATGCTTAAGAACTGAACATTTATGCGTAAAAACTGAATATATATGCGTAAGAACGGAATATATATGTGTAAGAACGGAATATATATGTGTAAGAACGGAATATATATGCGTAAGAACTGAATATATATGCGTAAGAACTGAATATATATGTGTAAGAACTGAATATATATGCATAAGAACTGAATATATATGCGTAAGAACTGAATATGCATGCGTAAGAACTCAATATATATGCGTAAGAACTGAATATATATGCGTAAGAACTGAATATGCATGCGTAAGAACTGAATATATATGTGTAACAACTGAACATATATATGAATATATATGTGTAAGAACTGAATATATATGTGTAAGAACTGAATATATATGCGTAAAACTGAATATATATGTGTAAGAACTGAATATATATGCGTAAGAACTGAATATATATGCGTAAGAACTGAATATATATGCGTAAGAACTGAATATATATGCGTAAAATTGAATATATATGTGTAAGAACTGAATATATATGCGTAAGAACTGAATATATATTCGTAAGAACTGAATATACATGCGTAAGAACTGAATATATATGCGTAAGAACTGAATATATAAGCGTAAGAACTGAACATATATGCGTAAGAACTGAACATATATGCGTAAGAACTGAACATATATGCGTAAAAACTGAATATATATGCGTAAGAACTGAACATATATGCGTAAGAACTGAACATGTATGCATGAAAACTGAATATATACGCGTAACAACTGAATATATATGCGTAAGAACTGAATATATATGTGTAAGAACGGAATATATATGTGTAAGAACTGAATATATATGTGTAATAACTGAACAAATATATGAATATATATGTGTAAGAAATGAATATATATGTGTAAGAACTAAATATATATGTGTAAGAACTGAATATATATGTGTAAGAACGGAATATATATGTGTAAGAACTGAATATATATGTGTAAGAACTGAACATATATATGAATATATATGTGTAAGAACTGAATATATATGTGTAAGAACTGAATAAATATGTGTAAGAACTGAATATATATGCGTAAGAACTGAATATATATGCGTAAAACTGAATATATATGTGTAAGAACTGAATATATATGTGTAAAAACGGAATATATATGTGTAAGAACTGAATATATATGTGTAAGAAGTGAACATATATATGAATATATATGTGTAAGAACTGAATATATTTGTGTAAGAACAGAATATATATGCGTAAGAACTGAATATATATGCGTAAGAAATGAATATATATGCGTAAGAACTGAACATATATGCGTTAGAACTGAATATATATGCGTAAGAACTGAACATATATGCTTAAGAACTGAACATTTATGCGTAGAAACTGAATATATATGCGTAAGAACGGAATATATATGTGTAAGAACTGAATATATATGTGTAAGAACGGAATATATATGCGTAAGTACTGAATATATATGCGTAAGAACTGAATATATATGTGTAAGAACTGAATATATATGCATAAGAACTGAATATATATGCGTAAGAACTGAACATGCATGCGTAAGAACTCAATATATATTCGTAAGAACTGAATATATATGCGTAAGTACTGAATATGCATGCGTAAGAACTGAATATATATGTGTAACAACTGAACATATATATGAATATATATGTGTAAGAACTGAATATATATGTGTAAGAACTGAATATATGCGTAAAACTGAATATATATGTGTAAGAACTGAATATATATGCGTAAGAACTGAATATATATGCGTAAGAACTGAATATATATGCGTAAGAACTGAATATATATGCGTAAAACTGAATATATATGTGTAAGAACTGAATATATATGCGTAAGAACTGAATATATATGTGTTAGAACTGAATATATACGCGTAAGAAATGAATATATATGCGTAAGAACTGAATATATACGCGTTAGAAATGAATATGTATGCGTAAGAACTCAATATATACGCGTAAGAACTGAATATATATGCGTATTTACTGAATATATATGCGTAAGAACGGAATACATATGTGTCAGAACGGAAAGAACGGAATATATATATGTAAGAACGGAATATATATGTGTAAGAACGTAATATATATGCGTAAGAACGGAATATATATTTTTGTATGAACGGAATATATACAGCTATGGAATCGTTTTATTACCGAGTTTTACCGTTAATCTACCGTTTCAAACCAGTTTGTCGTTCGTTTGTCGTTTTAAAACGGAAAACGACCGAAAACGGGTTTGCAAACGCTTTAAGTGCGCATGCTCAGAGTTTTTCCGTTTCCAAACGCTCTAAAACGGGCGTTTCCAAACGCGCGTAGTGCGCATGCGCAGAGTTTGCAAACGCGTTTTTTAGTTTTTACCATTTTTTGCGTTTGACCAATGAAAAAAGGACAGTACAATTAGATAATTCTCTTCTACGATCGTTGGTTTAACAGTAATTGATTGATGCAGCAAATGAAACAAACATTTATATTAATTAGAAACACAAATTGATGCTTAATACTTAATAGTTATGTTAATTCCTACGTGCAAACCCTATGCATTTTCCAATCATTTATATTCATGCCACCATCGAGTTAATATATGCTTAACTAAATCTGGGTCAAAAATGACATATAGTGCCCTGACTAGATGCATCCTTTAATTACCCGGGTTTTGGATATGCAACAACGGCTTTATTGCACAAAACACCCGACGTCGACAATCATTATTTGTTTAATCCATAGCTCGCGTAGTGTGTACAAGAGACATCAGTAATTAGATATTTTTCACATTATACATACTGGAAGTATGAAAACTTAATATTTCCAAATTAATTAGTGCTGTAAAATTTAGTTTGTAAATAAATGGAATATACACAGTTTACCTAATAAATGGGAGAGAGCCGTAATGGAAATAAGGGCAAAACCGGAAAAATGGACAACATTATGAATTATTGTCGCAATATAACCACATCTGTTGTTTAAGCGTGTTTGTGATCCGTGTGAAATTAAAAAATAAGATATATATTGCATCGTATGGAATGCACTAATGATTATAAAGGGACGCAGAGCAATCTTGAATAATTTTATTAAAATAAGCACCTTCGTATGGAGTTCGTTTTAAAGGGACCCACGGCAATCTTGAAGTGTTTGAAATGGGTGTCTCGATTTATATAACCAGAATCATATTTACGTTTAACCTGGTTCCATTTAAATAGATACTATTTTAAGTATACTCTTTTTCGTCTTACTTTATTATACGTTTTAATATATTATTGGTGCTATACAATACAATTTGCTTATTACTATTCTTATAATTAATATAAATGATTGAACAAATGTGTTATCAACAGGACGCCTGAGTTTAAAAAAACAACAAGATTGCGATGTGTCCCTCTAACGTTGCTTGAATATATTTTTAAATTAAAAAGTTATATCATCTCAGAGTTTTGAATATATTTTCGTTAAACTGTGCAATATTGTCAAATGTAGTAATATACAAAAACAAAATATGCAATTAACGAAGAAACATTAACGGGATGCCGCGAGCTTTAAAGAAATTCAGGTTGTCTTTATCCCTTTAATATGAATCAAGCTGATTCAAATATTCATTAATTAAATTGTTCGTTTGCATTTTTTTTATAACAACGGTGTACATAGCAATTATGTCATATATTGTGAAACATATGTTCCTGGTTTAATTTGAATACAATTATGCACTGTTACGATTGCAAAAAAAAAGTATACTGGTTGGAAATAAAGCCTGAATAGCGGTTTAAATGCATGAATACGCCGATATATACATTATAGTACAGAGTATGAACTTAGAATTCATTACTTTAAAATACACACGAACGACAAGAAACAGTCACAAAAGGCACGAATTTAATTGATCTTATAGAGAAAGAAATTGACGGGACCTCGCGAATTTAAATAAAAAAGATCAAGGCTGCCGTGTTTCAAACCTAAACTATAATGTTTCGAAATCTGCAGATATTGCCGTTATTGAGAGATATAAACAAAGTCATACAGTTACTTATAATATGAAAAACATATTAACTTAACTTTGAAGAACTCGATATCCTGTGAAGTTATATTATTTAACTTTAACCGATTCCATAAGAAAACAACATTATCATATTGCAATGTGGTAAAATAGTTATATCTGGTTTACATTTTTTTATTCCTAATTATTTCACAGACCTAATAGCTAATTATTAATATGTCTGTGATTATTTGTACAACATTGTATGTGCTCACTATATACGTAGAAAGTACAAGAACGGAAGTAAACTAAATTAATAATGTGTTTTACTCCTTATAGTTTTAAACTATTCAATAAAATAGTTTCTGAGAGTATCAAATACCAGATAGTTTTCATCTGATCATATTTTGACCAGTGCACATTGTATTAATACAAATAATATATATTGAAAATAAATTTCAGCCTGTTTTAGTATTATAAAGTGCCTCTTTAATTATAAATTAAATCAATATTCGTCGTAAATCATAGTTGAAAATGTTATGTCGCCTGATAAAATTATATAATACAATACAGCATGCATAATTAAAATTTAGGATTGTACCATGTATTATTTAGTTCGTCACTTGCGATTGGCTGATTGAAATAAAAGGGAGTAACTGACTATATGTAACAACATGTGATTGGCCAACATACGAGACGCTGAGAACCCCATCTGTGACTGTAATGGTCAGTAATGGACGCTCCTCGGACACTCGTAAATAACAGTTCAGGATACCAGTCCTATATACATTGATAGCATTCATGATTGATTTGACAAATAAATACGAATAATTAATAATGCAGGTATAAGGACAAACCACCATCCATTGCTGCACGATGAAGCTCAGTGGCATCGAGCACATTAGATAAAGCTTGCACTGTAGAACAACTTAATTAAATAATTCAGGTTAACGTTCATTATTCGCATGCGTTACGTTTGTTCACATCATGTCGTAATTTTGTGTTAATTTGGATGATACTACAACTGCTACCACCACCACCACCACTACTACTACTACTATTACTACTACTACAGGCATGATTTTTTAAAATGCACGAATTATATCGTCCTTCCGCAACTTAAAGGAAGTACATCAGGTTTTGGAGGCAACACGTGTATTAATAAAATACAAAGCTATGAAATTGTGAAATGGCTCTAAGCTACTGTATAGCAAGCTCAATAAGTTTCCTATACTACAGGCTTATTAGGCCATGGAGTAATCACCAGATTATAAATAACCGTCACACGTGATCACCGCGGCGATACTGACACATGACGTTCGTTTTGCAAGATGTTGCGATTTTTTTACCGCCAAGCTTAAAATAGCTATCTTTGGCACGTAACCTTAGTTAGTCAATACCACATGTATGTATTTTTTTGTATATGTTAGGTGTAATTTACTTTGGTCGTGTATAGCTCATTTAGTTCATTTTTCCTTATTTTAATTGCGAAATAATATATTTGAACAATTTTAAAAGAACTACCAATCCTGATGTATTCCCTTTAACCAAGTGAAAATCCACAACGCGTGTAGATATTAGAGTGTATGGATAAGCGAGTGGCATACACGTTTTAAGTGTACCCATTTCACATCAGTAAGCGGCGCTGTAACAAAATACGGAAATATTTAAATGGTGTTTAATGGTTTGTCAACACATGGAATGTTATTTAAAGCCGTCCCAGAAAAAGGGTTTGCGATCCGATAACTTGATATATTCGGAATAATAAAAGATATTCACATTTTGCCATTATCAAATCCCGCTCTCGTTTTTTGCGAGATTTCGAGTTCGTGGGGTCTGAACATTAACTCTGTTTAGTGAATATACAGTGTATATTTGTTTTAGACACAGTTTAGAACGTATCATGAACAAATATCGTGCGAGTGCTATTTCTGGTTGTGTTAGTAATATAAGCTGTTAGAATATTGACCTTTTCTGTGGGAAATGGCTTTTTTTACTGCCATTATAATAATACCTTGAAAGTTAAGGTAGATGTGCATTACTCAAATATCATACTCCTCATGTTTCGTAAAGTATTTAAAGTAATTAGCTTTACTTATTACACTTGAATAAGCAAGTACCTGCATTTTAATCACATTTAACATGTTTAACAAGTTTTATTTATTTATAATTATATATATAACTTCTTGTAAACAGGAACGGTTCATATTAATATTGTCTACCAGTAGTTTGAGAATCAAGTACTGTACGTGCTGACTCACGTTTTTTATTTGGACAAATCCTACTGAACGTAATTCATTTGTAATGTGTTTAGTTTCACAAATGCATTCTATAAATAAAATTGAAAATTAAAACAGTTAACTCAAGTAATATTTTTACTCTCGCCGTATGTCACACATTAAAATATGACACAGTTATAGTATACATCTGATGTCAACACTCCACGCGTAGCCAGTGTTTGTGATTTATGGCCTCTTTGATCTAAACAAACATCCTGCTTAGGACAGCCAATTAGCCACGGGGTATCGCATTATTACGATTGGAGAAACCGTTTATATTTTGATTGCAATAAACAACCTGTAAATAAAACCCAACATAAGCGACTGTTCAATTAATTGTTTTTAGCATGGCTATATATCTATGAACGTCCCATGATTTATAAAATCTTATAGTAGGAATAAAAAAATGTATTGCAGAGTTGTGTTATTTTATATATGCCGTATCAACAGTAAATTACTTTTTGCGAAACATATTCGCTTGTGGAATATACTTGTATGAAAGTTATTTAAAGGAGAATTGAAAGACTCTCAAACTACTATGCTTAATTATTTTTTTATTTTTATTTTATAGCTGGTAGACAAGATTAATATGAATCGTTCCTGTTTACAAGAAAGTTATATATATAACTTGGTTAATACGATTAAAATGTAGGGACGTATTTAAGTGTAATAAATAAAGTGAATTACTTTAAATAATTTATTAAACACGAGGATAATGATCTTTGAATAACGCACATCTACCTACTTTCGGTTTTAAGGTATCATTATAATGGCAGTAAAAAAGCCATTTTACCAAGAAAAGGTCAATATTCCGACAGCTTATATTACTAACACAACTAGAAAATGCACTCGCACGATATTTTTGCATGATACGTTCTAAAATGTGTCTAGAACAATTAAACACTGTTTACTCATTGAGACACCCCGAACTCGAAATCTCGCGAAAAACGAGAGCGAGATTTGATAATGGCAAAATCGAAAATCAACCCCCCTACACGAATCCTGTTTCTGCAGGATGTCGAGTCTTAAGTTAAGTATCACTAATATAATGATTATACATTGGTCAGCGTTTGATTGGTCAATTGAATGACACTACTTAATGAGGAAACAAAATCATCCTACGTCTTTTGTTAAAATAAAGTTCAAATCTCATCCATGTCCTGGTATACAGGATGGTGTCACTTAATCACTTATGAACCCCCGCTTCATCTGCTGACCACATCATACATGTATAATTCAATGGCTAGATTCTACCAGTTATAGAAATATAATATCAGCGTAAATTATGCATGACTGTTACAATACATTTATAGTTTCAAGCACAATGCCTTACACTGAGCTACCGAGGTAGCTGTCTTATGGAGAATGAGTATAATCACAGACATATTAATAAACAGATAGGAAACTTCCTATCTTAACCAATGAAGTAACCAAAATATCACGTGGCACCTTAACTTTTCCTTCTATCTCCTCTCTCAATTATTCACTGATTTTGATGAGAATACATTCAAACGATTCATAGTGAATAGCAAAATGGTATTATAATAATTTATGTTTATTTTGAAAGTAAGAAATTGTATAAAAAGATGTTTGAAGTTAAAAATGTCATAATTTTTCGTTTTTCTCTTAAAAATCAAGGTTTTGACATAGTCAAAGTTTCCGTCAAACTCCTTTTTTGCTCTAAATGTAAGAGTAAGAAAAATACTATCATTGGAAAGAAAATTAAATTTGTGATTGTATTTGGCATGAATGAACCTTGTATCTATAAAACTCTTCATGATATGTGTGTTTAAAGTTGGGAAATAATTTGTGAAATTTTCGCACTGTGCAACGTGAAATTTAGATAATTTTCGTAGTGTCCAATCTATTTGTTATTAGGTCTGTGGTATAATTAACCATTCTCAACTTAGCTTTATTAGTTGCAAGCACAGTTTAATTACCTGACTCTGTTTCGATGCGATTTCATTGAATGCGTTATACATATAAATAAACGTTTGAAAACAAATTCAATTAAAATAAACTTATGAAACACGACAGCATGTAATGATACAGATGGACGGACAGCGCGTATATGTGTGTGTGTGCACGTGTGTGTTGGATGGCGTGGAGTGGAAGTGGGGTGTGTTTGTGGATGTGGGGGTCGGGAAGGCTACCTATCCGTTTCGTTTCAAAATAAGCTTCACATGGTCTAATCGTCTTTATTTTTCATTCCATTTTGATAATTATTCACCCGTTACTACACGTTATTTAAACAGCCCGTTGAATTTGCGTCTACATGACTGGTCGAAAACAATAATTATATATTATGTTTATTGTTGTATTTGAACAAATCAAGTTGATATATTTATTAAAGTAACATACATGTCACATGCTTGTTTCTAATTTGAGATAAATAATTTAGTTCATAATATAACAAAAAGCCGTAAAATTTAGTTTAAAGTGTTTACCATAATACATTTTATGTTAATAACGAATACATACTAAATATGGCGACGGGTGGTCAGTTGGCATTTCGGCTAATTGGTTTGTTGTATAGCATTTAATTAGTACACTTTTCATTATACATGTACACTTGGTGCGTCAAATCAGTAATCATCAGAATAAAAACATGAAAGACTGACAACGATCCTTGATTATGAATATAAATCATATCTAGAGCAAAGTATGGTCTTAGTTTATCGTTCATTTGCTCACGTTATCGTTCAATAACGGGAGCGCAGACCTTCATGAAATTAATCGTAACATTTTAAGTTATTGATAAGTTATAATATTGTTGTTTCTTACGCTTATTATTTTTATTTTTATTTTTTAGGTTTTAAATAAAAAAATACGTATACGTTTATACATACATATCTGTTGCTTCTCTTAGATACATGTTAATATCCACTAGTAGCTATATGTTTGCATGCTTTTTCCTCTTTGTTATTGTGTTTTATCAAATAATTATCTGAAATCAAAATCCCATTTTTGAAGTTTGTAAATTATTAAAAAAAACAGGATTATGAATGTGAAACTCCAAAACTTTGCTGTTATAGATGTAATAACACTTTTTCACATAATACTTTATTACATGCAATTAGTAAACAATAAATAGTATTTGACGCATTGAAATATGCGTGTACTTTGAAATTTTCTTAATATGTCGATTCGTTAAATTGTTTTGTGTATTTGTATTTATCATACGTTTAAAGTTAATTTGTTATAATTAGTTTGTATCGCTATACCCATGTTGTGTAAGCACAATAAAAGCCGTATATATGAACAGGGCTCTGTATGACGTCCCAGATATAAAGTATGTTTGTCTCTTTAAACATTACGTTTGATTTTCATTAAATGTATTATAAGAACCGAATCGTGATCAATATAATCATGTGTAATTGTTTAACCCCTTATATTTAATGCGTATTGTCAACTCCGCCGTTCAGCGTGTCAGTTATTACGATTACACAATTAACACCTAGTACACACACACACGCAGTAAGCGTGTCATTCATTTCATGCGCGGCGCCTGTTTATTAAGCCCACTTAAAGTGTTAATCCCATTAACGCAAATAAATATACATGTATCATATAGCTATGTAACTCATTATTTATACAACACTATGTATAGCTTAACAGAGTATCGCCACTTATATAAAATAGTATGCGTCTGCTACGAAATAATTATTTAGCGCAACGGAATGTTTTAGTGGTTAAATGATCTGCATTCTCATTGGTCAAACGATAAACGCAGAAACCCGTTTTTAACCGTTTGCTCAGTCACCGTTTACAGTTTAGGCGTTTCGTGTTCTGAATGGCCAAACTAAATATCAGCAACCTGATTGGCTAAACTTACAAACGCAAAAACTCGGAATGAGACAAACCCGTTTACAGCAGAAAAAAACGTTGGAAACGTTTTCCTTCAATGTTCATTGGTTAATCCGCAGAAACCCAGTTAAACGCGTTTGTGTTGTGCCGCGTTTTGAGTTCGTTTAGCTATCGTTTCAAACTAGTTTGTGCTCGATAATAAAACGGTTCTATAGCTGTATGTGTAAGAACGGAATATATATGCGTAAGAACGGAATATATATGCGTAAGAACGGAATATATATGTGTATGAACGGAATATATATGTGTAAGAAGGGAATATATATGCGTAAGAAGGGAATATATATGCGTAAGAACGGAATATATATGCGTAAGAACGGAATATATATGCGTAAGAACGGAATATATATGTGTAAGAACGGAATATATATGTGTAAGAACGGAATATATATTTGCAAGAACGGAATATATATGTGTAAGAACTGAACATATATTAGTAAGAACTGAATATATATCGGTAAGAACTGAATATATATGCGAAAGAACTGAATATGTATGCGTAAGAACGGAAAATATATGCGTAAGAACTGAATATATATGCGTAAGAACGGAATATATATGCGTAAGTACGGAATATATATGTGTAAGAACTGAATATATATGTGTAAGAACTGAATATATATGTGTAAGAACTGAATATATATGTGTAAGAACTGTAATATATATGCGTAAGAACTGAATATATATGCGTAAGAACTGAATATATATGCGTAAAAACTGAATATATATGCGTAAGAACTGAATATAAATGCGTAAAACTGAATATATATGTGTAAGAACTGAATATATATGCGTAAGAACTGAATATATATGCGTAAGAACTGAATATATATGTGTAAGAACTGAACATATATATGAATATATATGTGTAAGAACTGAATATATATGTGTAAGAACTGAATATATATGTGTAAGAACTGAATATTTATGTGTAAGAAAGGTATATATATGTGTAAGAACTGAACATATATGTGTAAGAACTGAATATATATGTGTAAGATCTGAATATATATGTGTAAGAAATGAATATATATGTGTAAGAACTGAATATATATGCGTAAGAACTGAATATATATGCGTAAAACTGAATATATATGCGTAAGAACTGAATATATATGCATAAAACTGAATATATATGTGTAAGAACTTAATATATATGCGTAAGAACTGAATATATATGCGTAAGAACTGAATATATATGTGTAAGAACTGAATATATATGCGTAAGAACTGAACTTATATGCGTACGAACTGAATATATATGCGTAAGAACTGAATATGTATGCGTAAGAACAGAATATATATGCGTAAGAACTGAATATGTATGTGTCAGAACTGAATATATACGCGTAATAACTGAACATTTATGCGTAAGAACTGAATATATATGCGTAAGAACTGAATATGTATTCGTAAGAACTGAATATATATGCGTAAGAACTGAATATGTATGCGTAAGAACTCAATATACATGTATATGCGTAAGAACGGAATATATATGCGTAAGAACGGAATATATATGTGTAAGAACTGAATATATATTTGTAAGAACTAAATATATATGTGTAAGAACGGAATATATATGTATAAGCACTGAATATATATGTGTAAGAACTGAATATATATACGAAAGAACTCAATATATATGTGTAAGAACTGAATATATATGCGTAAGATCTGAATATATATGCGTAAAACTGAATATATATGTTTAAGAACTGAATATATATGCGTAAGAACTGAATATATATGCGTAAGAACTGAATATATATGTGTAAGAACGGAATATATATGTGTAAGAACGGAATATATATGCGTAAGAACGGAATATATATGCGTAAGAACGGAATATATATGCGTAAGAACGGAATATATATGCGTAAGAACGGAATATATATGCGTAAGAGCGAAATATATATGTGTAAGAACGGAATATATATGTGTAAGAAGTGAACATATATATGAATATATATGTGTAAGAACTGAATATATATGTGTAAGAACTGAATATATATGTGTAAGAACTGAATATATATGTGTAAGAACTGAATATATATGCGGAAAACTGAATATATATGTGTAAGAACTGAATATATATGCGTAAAAACTGAATATATATGCCTAAGAACTGAATATATATGTGTAAGAACTGAATATATATGCGTAAGAATTGAACATATATGCGTAAGAACTGAATATATATGCGTAAGAACTGAATATGTATGCGTAAGAACTGAATATATATGCGTAAGAACTGAATATGTATGTGTAAGAACTGAATATATATGCGTAAGAACTGAACATATATGCGTAAGAACTGAATATATATGCGTAAGAACTGAATATATATGCGTAACAACTGAATATATATGCGTAAGAACTGAATATGTATGCGTATGAACTCAATATATATGCGTAAGAACGGAATATATATGTGTAAGAACGGAATATATATGTGTAAGAACGGAATATATATGTGTAAGAATGGAATATATTTGTGTAAGAACGGAATATATATGTGTAAGAACGGAATATTGTGTAAGAACGGAATATATGTGTAAGAACGGAATATATATGCGTAAAAACGGAATATATATACGTAAGAACGGAATATATATGTGTAAGAATGGAATATATATGTGTAAGAACTGAATATATATGTGTAAGTACGGAATATATATGTGTAAGAACTGAATATATATGTGTAACAACTGAACATATATATGAATATATATGTGTAGGAACAGAATATATATGTGTAAGAACTGAATATATATGTGTAAGAACTGAATATATATTTGTCAGAACTGAATATATATGTGTAAGAACGGAATATATATGCGTAATAACTGAATATATATGCGTAAAACTGAATATATATATTTAAGAACTGAATATAAATGCGTAAGAACTGAATATTTATGAGTAAGAACTGAATATATATGTGTAAGAACTGAACATATATATGAATATATATGTGTAAGAACTGAATATATATGTGTAAGAACTGAATATATATGTGTAAGAACTGAATATATATATGTGTAAGAACGGAATATATATGCGTCAGAACTGAATATATATGCGTAAAACTGAATATATATGCGTAAAAACTGAATATATATGCGTAAAACTGAATATATATGTGTAAGAACGGAATATATATGTGTAAGAACGGAATATATATGCGTAAGAACTGAATAGATATGCGTAAGAACGGAACATATATGCGTAAGAACGGAATATATATGCGTAAGAACGGAATATAATTATATGTGTAAGAACCGAATGTATATGTGTAAAAACGGAATATATATGTGTAAGAACTGAATATATATGTGTAGGAACGGAATATATATGCGTAAGAACTGAACATATATATGAATATATATGTGTAAGAACTGAATATATATGTGTAAGAACTGAATATATATGTGTAAGAACTGAACATATATATGAATATATATGTGTAAGAACTGAATATATATGTGTAAGAACTGAATATATATGTGTCAGAACTGAATATATATGTGTAAGAACGGAATATATATGCGTAAAAACTGAAATATATATTCGTAAGAACTGAATATATATGCGTAAAACTGAATATATATGTGTAAGAACGGAATATATATGTGTAAGAACGTAATATATATACGTAAGAACTGAATATATATGCGTAAGAACGGAACATATATGCGTAAAAAAGGAATATATAAGCGTAAGAACGGAATATATATGTGTAAGAACTGTATATATATGTGTAGGAACGGAATATATATGTGTAAGAACTGAATATATATGTGTAAGAACTGAACATATATATGAATATATATGTGTAAGAACTGAATATATATGTGTAAGAACTGAATATATATGTGTAAAAACTGAATATATATGTGTTAGAACTGAATATATATGCGTAAGAACTGAATATATATGCGTAAAACTGAATATATATGTGTAAGAACTGAATATATATGGGTAAGAACTGAATATATATGCGTATTAACTGAATATATATGCGTAAGAACTGAATATATATGCGTAAAACTGAATATATATGTGTAAGAACTGAATATATATGCGTAAGAACTGAATTATATGCGTAAGAACTAAATATATATGTGTAAGAACTGAATATATATGCGTAAGAACTGAATATATATGCGTAAGAACTGAATATATATGCGTAAGAACTGAATATGCATGCGTAAGAACTCAATATATATGCCTCAGAACTCAATATATATGTGTAACAACTAAACATATATATGAATATATATGTGTAAGAACTGAATATATATGTATAAGAACTGAATATATATGCGTAAGAACTCAATATATATGTGTAAGAACTGAATATATATCGTAAGAACTGAGTATATATGCGTAATAACTGAATATATATGCGTAAGAACTGAATATATATGCGTAAAACTGAATATATATGTGTCAGAACTGAATATATATCCGTAAGAACTGAATATATATGCGAAAGAACTGAATATATATGTGTAAGAACTGAATATATATGCGTAACAACTGAATATATAAGCGTAAGAACTGAATATATATGCGTAAGAACTGAATATGTAGGCGTAAGAACTCAATATATATGCGTAAGAGCTGAATATATATGCATATTTACTGATTATATATGCGTAAGAACGGAATATATATGTGCAAGAACTGAATATATATGTGTAAGAAGTGAACATATATATGAATAAATATGTGTAAGAACTGAATATATATGTGTATGAACTGAATATATATGTGTAAGAACTGAATATATAAGCGGAAAACTGAATATATATGTGTAAGAACTGAATATATATGCGTAAGAACTGAATATATATGCCCAAGAACTGAATATATATGCGTAAGAACTGAATATATATATGTAAGAACTGAATATATATGCGTAAGAACTGAACATATATGCGTAAGAACTGAATATGTATGCGTAACAACTGAATATATATGCGTAAGAACTGAATATGTATGTGTAAGAACTGAATATGTATGCGTATCAACTGAATATATATGCGTAAGAACTGAATATGTATGCGTAATAACTCAATATATATGCGTAAGAACGGAATATATATGTGTAAGAACGGAATATATATGTGTAAGAACGGAATATATATGCGTAAGAACTGAATATATATGCGTAAAACTGAATATATATGTGTAAGAAATGAATATATATGCGTAAGATCTGAATATATATGCGTAAGAGCTGAATATATGTGTGTAAGAACTGAACATATATATGAATATATATGTATAAGAACTGAATATATATGTGTAAGAACTAAATATATATTATATGTGTAAGAACTGAATATATATGTGTAAGAACTGAATATATATGCGTAAGAACAGAATATATATGTGTAAGAACTGAATATATATGAGTAAGAACTGAATATATATGCGTAAAACTGAAAATATATGTGCAAGAACTGAATATATATGCGTAAGAACTGAATATATATGCGCAAGAACTGAATATATATGCGTAAGAACTGAATATATATATGTAAGAACTGAATATATATGCGTAAGAACTGAACATATATGCGTAAGAACTGAATATGTATGCGTAACAACTGAATATATATGCGTAAGAACTGAATATGTATGTGTAAGAACTGAATATGTATGCGTATCAACTGAATATATATGCGTAAGAACTGAATATGTATGCGTAATAACTCAATATATATGCGTAAGAACGGAATATATATGTGTAAGAACGGAATATATATGTGTAAGAACGGAATATATATGCGTAAGAACTGAATATATATGCGTAAAACTGAATATATATGTGTAAGAAATGAATATATATGCGTAAGATCTGAATATATATGCGTAAGAGCTGAATATATGTGTGTAAGAACTGAACATATATATGAATATATATGTATAAGAACTGAATATATATGTGTAAGAACTAAATATATATTATATGTGTAAGAACTGAATATATATGTGTAAGAACTGAATATATATGCGTAAGAACAGAATATATATGTGTAAGAACTGAATATATATGAGTAAGAACTGAATATATATGCGTAAAACTGAAAATATATGTGCAAGAACTGAATATATATGCCTAAGAACTGAATATATATGCGTAAGAACTGAATATATATGCATAAGATCTGAATATATATGCGTAAAACTGAATATATATGTGTAAGAACTGAATATATATGCGTAAGAACTAAATATATGAATATATATGCGTAAGAACTGAATATATATGCGTAAGAATTGAATATGTATGCGTAAGAACGCAATATATATGCGTAAGAACTCAATATATATGCGTAAGAACTCAATATATGTGTAAGAACGGAATATATATGCGTAAGTACGGAATATATATGTGTAAGAATGGAATATATGTGTGTAAGAGCGTAATATATACGTGTAAGAACTGAACATATATGCGTAAAAACTGAATATATATGCGTAAGAACTGAACATATATGCGTAAGAACTGAACATATATGCATGAAAATTGAATATATATGCGTAAGAACTGAATATATATGCGTAAGAACTGAATATATATGTGTAAGAACGGAATATATATGTGTAAGAACTGAATATATATTTTTAATAACTGAACATGTATATGAATATATATGTGTAAGAACTGAATATATATGTGTAAGATATGTGTAAGAACGGAATATATATGCGTAAGAACGGAATATATATGTGTAAGAACGGAATATATATGTGTAAGAACGGAATATATATGTGTAAGAACTGAATATATATGTGTAAGAACTGAATAGATATGTGTAAGAACTGAATATATATGTGTAAGAACTGAATATATATGCGTAAGAACTGAATATATATGCGTAAGAACTGAATATATATGTGTAAGAACTGAATATATATGTGTAAAAACTGAATATATATGCGTACTTACTCAATATATATGTGTAAGAACTGAATATAAATGCGTCAGAACTGAATATATATGCCTAAGAACTGAATATATATGCGTAAGATCTGAATATATATGCGTAAAACTGAATATATATGTGTAAGAACTGAATATATATGCGTAAGAACTGAATATATATGTGTAAGAACTGAATATATATGTGTAAAAACTGAATATATATGCGTACTAACTCAATATATATATGTGTAAGAACTGAATATATATGCGTAAGAACTGAATATATATGTGCAAGAACTGAATATATATGCGTAAAAACTGAATATATATGCGTAAGAACTGAATATATATGCGTAAGAACTGAATATGTATGCGTAAGAACTGAATATATATGCGCATTTACTGAATATATATGCTTAAGAAAGGAATATATATGTGTAAGAACGGAAGATATATGTGTGAGAACGGAATATATATGTGTAAGAACGGAATATATATGTGTAAGAACTGAATATATATGCCTAAGAACTGAATATATATGCGTAAGATCTGAATATATATGCGTAAAACTGAATATATATGTGTAAGAACTGAATATATATGCGTAAGAACTGAATATATATGTGTAAGAACTGAATATATATGTGTAAAAACTGAATATATATGCGTACTAACTCAATATATATATGTGTAAGAACTGAATATATATGCGTAAGAACTGAATATATATGTGCAAGAACTGAATATATATGCGTAAAAACTGAATATGTATTCGTAAGAACTGAATATATATGCGTAAGAACTGAATATGTATGCGTAAGAACTCAATATACATGTATATGCGTAAGAACGGAATATATATGCGTAAGAACGGAATATATATGTGTAAGAACTGAATATATATTTGTAAGAACTGAATATATATGTGTAAGAACGGAATATATATGTATAAGCACTGAATATATATGTGTAAGAACTGAATATATATGCGAAAGAACTCAATATATATGTGTAAGAACTCAATATATATGCGTAAGATCTGAATATATATGCGTAAAACTGAATATATATGTTTAAGAACTGAATATATATGCGTAAGAACTGAATATATATGCGTAAGAACTGAATATATATGTGTAAGAACGGAATATATATGTGTAAGAACTGAATATATATGTGTAAGAACGGAATATATATGTGTAAGAACGGAATATATATGTGTAAGACTGGAATATATATGCGTAAGAACGGAATATATATGTGTAAGAACGGAATATATATCTGTAAGAACTGAATATATATCTGTAAGAACTGAATATATATGCGTAAGAACGGAATATATATGTGTAAGAACGGAATATATATGTGTAAGAACGGAATATATATGTGTAAGAACGGAATATATATGTGTAAGAACTGAATATATATGTGTAAGAACTAAATATATATGTGTAAGAACTGAACATATATATGAATATATATGTGTAAGAACTGAATATATATGCGTAAGAACGGAATATATATGTGTAAGAACGGAATATATATGCGTAAGAACGGAATATATATGCGTAAGAACGGAATATATATGCGTAAGAACTCAATATATATGCGTAAGAACTCAATATATATGAGTAAGAACTCAATATATATGTGTAAGAACGGAATATATATGCGTAAGTACGGAATATATATGTGTAAGAACGGAATATATGTGTGTAAGAGCGGAATATATATGTGTAAGAACTGAACATATATGCGTAAAAACTGAATATATATGCGTAAGAACTGAAAATATATGTGTAAGAACTGAATATATACGCGTAAGAAATGAATATATATGCGTAAGAACTGAATATATACGCGTAAGAAATGAATATGTATGCGTAAGAACTCAATATATACGCGTAAGAACTGAATATATATGCGTATTTACTGAATATATATGCGTAAGAACGGAATATATATGTGTAAGAACGGAAAGAACGGAATATATATATGTAAGAACGGAATATATATGTGTAAGAACGGAATATATATGCGTAAGAACGGAATATATATTTTTGTATGAACGGAATATATATGTGTAAGAACGGAATATATATGTGTAAGAACGGAATATATATGCGTAAGAACGGAATATATATGTGTATGAACGGAATATATATGTGTAAGAAGGGAATAGATATGCGTAAGAAGGGAATATATATGCGTAAGAACGGAATATATATGCGTAAGAACGGAATATATATGCGTAAGAACGGAATATATATGTGTAAGAACGGAATATATATGTGTAAGAACGGAATATATATTTGCAAGAACGGAATATATATGTGTAAGAACGGAATATATATGTGTAAGAACTGAACATATATTAGTAAGAACTGAATATATATCGGTAAGAACTGAATATATATGCGTAAGAACTGAATATGTATGCGTAAGAACGGAAAATATATGTGTAAGAACTGAATATATATGCGTAAGAACGGAAATATATGCGTAAGTACGGAATATATATGTGTAAGAACTGAATATATATGTGTAAGAACTGAATATATATGTGTAAGAACTGAATATATATGTGTAGGAACTGTAATATATATGCGTAAGAACTGAATATATATGCGTAAGAACTGAATATATATGCGTAAAAACTGAATATATATGCGTAAGGACTGAATATATATGCGTAAGAACTGAATATAAATGCGTAAAACTGAATATATATGTGTAAGAACTGAATATATATGCGTAAGAAATGAATATATATGCGTAAGAACTGAATATATATGTGTAAGAACTGAACATATATATGAATATATATGTGTAAGAACTGAATATATATGTGTAAGAACTGAATATATATGTGTAAGAACTGAATATATATGTGTAAGAAAGGTATATATATGTGTAAGAACTGAACATATATGTTTAAGAACTGAATATATATGTGTAAGATCTGAATATATATGTGTAAGAAATGAATATATATGTGTAAGAACTGAATATATATGCGTAAGAACTGAATATATATGCGTAAAACTGAATATATATGCGTAAGAACTGAATATATATGCATAAAACTGAATATATATGTGTAAGAACTTAATATATATGCGTAAGAACTGAATATATATGCGTAAGAACTGAATATATATGTGTAAGAACTGAATATATATGCGTAAGAACTGAACATATATGCGTACGAACTGAATATATATGCGTAAGAACTGAATATGTATGCGTAAGAACTGAATATATATGCGTAAGAACTGAATATGTATGTGTCAGAACTGAATATATACGCGTAATAACTGAACATTTATGCGTAAGAACTGAATATATATGCGTAAGAACTGAATATGTATTCGTAAGAACTGAATATATATGCGTAAGAACTGAATATGTATGCGTAAGAACTCAATATACATGTATATGCGTAAGAACGGAATATATATGCGTAAGAACGGAATATATATGTGTAAGAACTGAAAATATATTTGTAAGAACTGAATATATATGTGTAAGAACGGATTATATATGTATAAGCACTGAATATATATGTGTAAGAACTGAATATATATGCGAAAGAACTCAATATATATGTGTAAGAACTCAATATATACGCGTAATAACTGAACATTTATGCGTAAGAACTGAATATATATGCGTAAGAACTGAATATGTATTCGTAAGAACTGAATATATATGCGTAAGAACTGAATATGTATGCGTAAGAACTCAATATACATGTATATGCGTAAGAACGGAATATATATGCGTAAGAACGGAATATATATGTGTAAGAACTGAATATATATTTGTAAGAACTGAATATATATGTGTAAGAACGGAATATATATGTATAAGCACTGAATATATATGTGTAAGAACTGAATATATATGCGAAAGAACTCAATATATATGTGTAAGAACTCAATATATATGCGTAAGATCTGAATATATATGCGTAAAACTGAATATATATGTTTAAGAACTGAATATATATGCGTAAGAACTGAATATATATGCGTAAGAACTGAATATATATGTGTAAGAACGGAATATATATGTGTAAGAACTGAATATATATGTGTAAGAACGGAATATATATGTGTAAAAACGGAATATATATGCGTAAGAACGGAATATATATGCGTAAGAACGGAATATATATGCGTAAGAACGGAATATATATGCGTAAGAACGGAATATATATGCGTAAGAACGGAATATATATGCGTAAGAACGGAAAATATATGCGTAAGAGCGAAATATATATGTGTAAGAACGGAATATATATGTGTAAGAAGTGAACATATATATGACTATATATGTGTAAGAACTGAATATATATGTGTAAGAACTGAATATATATGTGTAAGAACTGAATATATATGCGGAAAACTGAATATATATGTGTAAGAACTGAATATATATGCGTAAGAACTGAACATATATGCGTACGAACTGAATATATATGCGTAAGTACTGAGTATGTATGCGTAAGAACTGAATATATATGCGTAAGAACTGAATATGTATGTGTCAGAACTGAATATATACGCGTAATAACTGAACATTTATGCGTAAGAACTGAATATATATGCGTAAGAACTGAATATGTATTCGTAAGAACTGAATATATATGCGTAAAAACTGAATATGTATGCGTAAGAACTCAATATACATGTATATGCGTAAGAACGGAATATATATGCGTAAGAACGGAATATATATGTGTAAGAACTGAATATATATTTGTAAGAACTGAATATATATGTGTAAGAACAGAATATATATGTATAAGCACTGAATATATATGTGTAAGAACTGAATATATATGCGAAAGAACTCAATATATATGTGTAAGAATTCAATATATACGCGTAAGAACGGAATATATATGTGTAAAAACGGAATATATATGCGTAAGAACGGAATATATATGCCGTAAGAATGGAATATATATGCGTAAGAACGGAATATATATGCGTAAGAACGGAATATATATGCGTAAGAACGGAATATATATGCGTAAGAACGGAAAATATATGCGTAAGAGCGAAATATATATGTGTAAGAACAGAATATATATGTGTAAGAAGTGAACATATATATGACTATATATGTGTAAGAACTGAATATATATGTGTAAGAACTGAATATATATGTGTAAGAACTGAATATATATGCGGAAAACTGAATATATATGTGTAAGAACTGAATATATATGCGTAAGAACTGAACATATATGCGTACGAACTGAATATATATGCGTAAGTACTGAATATGTATGCGTAAGAACTGAATATATATGCGTAAGAACTGAATATGTATGTGTCAGAACTGAATATATACGCGTAATAACTGAACATTTATGCGTAAGAACTGAATATATATGCGTAAGAACTGAATATGTATTCGTAAGAACTGAATATATATGCGTAAAAACTGAATATGTATGCGTAAGAACTCAATATACATGTATATGCGTAAGAACGGAATATATATGCGTAAGAACGGAATATATATGTGTAAGAACTGAATATATATTTGTAAGAACTGAATATATATGTGTAAGAACGGAATATATATGTATAAGCACTGAATATATATGTGTAAGAACTGAATATATATGCGAAAGAACTCAATATATATGTGTAAGAACTCAATATATACGCGTAATAACTGAACATTTATGCGTTTGAACTGAATATATATGCGTAAGAACTGAATATGTATTCGTAAGAACTCAATATGTATGCGTAAGAACTCAATATACATGTATATGCGTAAGAACGGAATATATATGCGTAAGAACGGAATATATATGTGTAAGAACTGAATATATATTTGTAAGAACTGAATATATATGTGTAAGAACGGAATATATATGTATAAGCACTGAATATATATGTGTAAGAACTGAATATATATGCGAAAGAACTCAATATATATGTGTAAGAACTGAATATATATGCGTAAGATCTGAATATATATGCGTAAAACTGAATATATATGTTTAAGAACTGAATATATATGCGTAAGAACTGAATATATATGCGTAAGAACTGAATATATATGTGTAAGAACGGAATATATATGTGTAAGAACTGAATATATATGTGTAAGAACGGAATATATATGTGTAAGAACGGAATATATATGCGTAAGAACGGAATATATATGCGTAAGAACGGAATATATATGCGTAAGAACGGAATATATATGCGTAAGAACGGAATATATATGCGTAAGAGCGAAATATATATGTGTAAGAACGGAATATATATGCGGAAAACTGAATATTTATGTGTAAGAACTGAATATATATGCGTAAGAACTGAATATATATGCATAAGAACTGAATATATATGTGTAAGAACTGAATATATATGCGTAAGAATTGAACATATATGCGTAAGAACTGAATATATATGCGTAAGAACTGAATATGTATGCGTAAGAACTGAATTCGTATGTGTAAGAACTGAATATATATGCGTAAGAACTGAACATATATGCGTAAGAACTGAAATATACATGCGTAAGAACTGAATATAGTATGCGTAACAACTGAATATATATGCGTACGAACTGAATATATATGCATAAGAACGGAATATATATATGTAAGAAATGAATATATATGCGTAAGAACTGAATATAAATGTGTAAGAACTGAATATAT
>JAWPHD010021408.1:0-28345 GCA_037043455.1 Cyrtodaria siliqua | reverse complement strand
TATACTCCCTTGAATTGACTTGATTGAAATGATTTGATTGAGGTGATTGATAATGATTGATATTGATTGATTGATTGATTGATTGATTGGATTGATTGATTGATTGATTGATTGATTGATTGATTGACTGTGATTGATTATGATTGATTGATTGATTGATTGATTGATTGATTGATTGATTGATTGATAATCAACATGTTTAGTTATTTTTTAACCTAAAACCTTTTTACAAATACATTTAGGGATTCACGCAACCTTTGAGGACCCTTTAAAAAAACATGACGAAATGTATAAAATATCATTATACTTGTACTTAATATTTTTAAACTATTACAGAAAATCAGCAGTTTTAGTACTTTATCTTTACTCTTTTTTTCATTTTTTGCCAAAAGACCTAAATTTATCCCTTCATTTATTTAATATCAATACACTTAAATGGGTAAATAAAATAATGACATAAGCATTTAAAATAAATTTTCATTGAATTATTCCAAAATGTATTAAATTAGTATTTTACCTATTATGTAAAAGAAAAATAAGAGGTACAGCTTTAAAAAAAATTGTTCAAATTACTTTCCTCAGAAAGTAGCAGTTTTAGTTTATGTTCTTCTATTATACTTTCTCTTTTCCATATTTTTGCCAAAATACCCAGTATATATCCCTTTATTTACTTTATTTATTATTTCTACAAATATATATCATTACCACTTAAATGGGTAAATAAAATTATAATGAATAGCCGATTTAAAATATATGTTTATTGAATTATTCCAGAAAATAATCAGTTTTAGTTGTTTTTACAAACATTTTAACCCAAAAAACGATACATTTAGCAATTCACGAACCTTTGGGGGTCCTTTTAAAATAAGATGAAATGTATAAAATATCTCAATTACCTAATATGATAAAAGGAAATAGAATATATATGCTAAAGAAATAACTTTTTTATGGTACTATTCCAGAAATTATTCAGTTTTTAGTGTTTTTGCCAAGTACCCCTATTTTATCCCATAAGTATTTATTATTTCATAGGAATATATCGTTACACTTAAATGGGCTAAATAAAATATAATGCATAAAACATTTAAAATATATTTTATTGAATTATTCCAGAAATCCAGCCAGTTTATGTTATTTGTTCAACTTTTGACCTCAAAAAATACATTTAGGGGATTCAAGAACCTTAATGGACCCTTTTAAAAATATGGAGGAAATATAAAAAAACACACATTTCAGGAAAGTTTGTGTTTTTGTCCGGCGTTTCTAAATTGGGTCCTAAACCTGAGTTCTTGGTCCATAGCTTAATACTCACGCCAGAATAAAGATAATAAACCCATTAATTTCTCATTTTAGTACTGATGGTGTTTTTTCTGTCTGTCTCAGCAAAGGGTGTTATCATTGATATTAGAAACATACCCTTTGTTTCATGAGATTAGGCATTTAATGGCATATGAGGACAATAACTGAATTGTTTATATAGCCAACTATAACTCAGAACCCATAATCGTGAACACCTTTTATACATCGTTGTATGTATCTTTTATTGCAAAATAAAAACAAAGACTTTATGTTACAGCCCTTACTCAAAATAAGGTCAAACTGTTCATATGTATATTTCCATTTTAGGTAAAAAGAAAAAAATTCATTTTTACCGGAAAAAACATTAATACGCGATGTAACAAAATGTATATGTGACAGCGATTGCTCAATTAAAAACTTGTGCTATGTATCGTTAGATCGTTAAATAATATATCCTATTTCACTGATTGGTCGGTCTAAAGTCAGTAGCAGGATACTATATATATTGTTTTTAAGTATTTGAATCGAAGTGGTAAACACTTCCGCTGACTAGGGAGCGTATCAAAAAGGTGTCATGATATCGTCAGATCGTTACATATCCTGTTTCAATGCATTGGGTCGGTCCAAAGATCAATAGCAAGGATAGTATTTGTGTTTAACGTTAGTTTGTATCTGAAACGAAGTGGTAAATACGGCCGCTGACTACGTATAACTATGCTAACTTTATCATGCAGTTGTTTTCTCGTAATATATGGCAATATGCACGTAACGACAAAACAGAGGCCCTTATTGTTCACGAATTTCGTAAACAACCATCTGCCTTTCTCATTACGCAATTAAAGAAGTAAATATTTACTTTGCTATTTTGCATCATGAACTTGGACTATAGTCCACACATAACATAACATGTTCTATCATTATGGGGAAACATGGGTTTTCGACTAGCCAATGCCTCATTTATGATATCGTCTTGCGTTTCATTTTGGCAAGGTCATGCGGGAACTGAGTATAAATCAGACGTTGATCCATAACCGGCTACGTATTACTACGTGCATTAGAAATATTTACTGACTTTTGTGTTCGCATAGTAACAAGAAACTCGTGAAGGTAAGTCGATATTATTTAGATTAATTAGGATAGATAAATCTAATAATAGTTTAATCTTAATGGCACTAATATTTTTCTGAATTAACTTTAAACGAAATACTTCAATTACAAATAAATAAAATAAAACCAAACCGGCTTAAAATATTTTAAATATACAGTTAATTATGAATCAGAATTAATATTGCGGTAGCATAAAGGTTTGTACACTTGGCCATATCACTCCGGCGTCAAAACATTCAAAAAACGGCCACCACCAATTCGATCCCCAAAGTGTTACAGTAGAGCGTTTTGGCTTACCAGCACTTTCCAATATAACATAGCTCTTAACAACCTACTTAACTTAAATTATATCAAATGTAAAAAAAATAAGTCGTTTTTCTTTTCGATTGTTTTACATGATCAATCAGCAGCCGATTGTAAAGTGGTGTCACGGTGTTGACGTTCTGTTCGCCATTTTGATAATTTAACTATGGTCATTTGACAAAATTATCATGTGATCGCAGGGCTACTTTCTTAAAAAGTCAGTATAATGGGCCTCTGCTCGAGAGTACTTAGTTTTTCAATTGAGAGGTTGCTGTTATTCGAGCGTGCTGAGTCCATTTCATAGGATATTTTAGTTACTCGAGTGAAATTATTCCTTCAATGGAGAGTTGTATTTATTTTAGTGTAAGCGTTTAGTTTGATGGAAGTTGTATTTATTCGAGTGTATTGAGATGTCTTCATTGGAAAGTGTAGTTATGGCTCAAGTGTACTTAGTCATTTAATGGAGAGTTGTAACCATTAGAGTGGAAAGAGGTTAGTTCGACGGAACTTATAGTTACTCGAGTGTATTCGACTTTATCCGTGGAAAGTTATAGTTACTCGAGTGCATTGATGTCTTCGTGGATATGTGAAATTACTCGAGTGTCAATGGCAAGTTGTAGCTAATCTAATAATCTTTATTTGTTTAATTACTTTATATGTTATGGAGACGGCCGTAACGCTATACAAGCTTTGGACCATATTACTATGTTGAAACAGTATGGACATGGCTGAAAATT
Source organism: Cyrtodaria siliqua (assembly GCA_037043455.1). Lineage (NCBI taxonomy): Eukaryota > Metazoa > Mollusca > Bivalvia > Adapedonta > Hiatellidae > Cyrtodaria > Cyrtodaria siliqua. The sequence goes on along the minus strand of JAWPHD010021408.1, from coordinate 24,899 downwards.
CTTCTTTTGTAAATATTACCGGTACAAGAAGGCGTGAGAGGTGTTGCATCTTATATATTACCGGTACTAGAGGGCGTGAGAGTTGTTGCACCTTAAATATTACCTCTAATGAACCGACTCAATAAAAATGTTGCTACTACTTTTCTCTTTTGTCAGTATTTATTGAAATTCACACTAGTGTTTGCTTAGTGCTGTGTGGCGGCTGCAAAATGTCGCCCAGGCTGAATATTAGTAGTGTTATTACTAACTGGTCTTTGGGATATAAATCCCAATATGTGTATAAAGTAGAAAACCGCTTATTGTGGAGTCTCTCATGAACATATTAAATAAAACCGAGTCTTCTTCTTTTTTGTTTGTATTTGTTGTTTCCAAAGGATTCCTTTTTCGGTATTCTCAATTGTATTTTATGTCATAATAGTGTGATCATGTTAACTGTGATAATGATTGATTTTGGGTTTTATAATGTGCTTATAACTGTAATAGTATTTACTAGTCTATCAATGTGTAGTATATTTCATTTCAATTGCTAGACTGGCAGTCACACTAACGTTTGTTTAGTGCTGTTCGGCGGCCGAAAAAAGTTTCCCCGACTAAAGATCACGAGTGTTATTATTTACTGGTCCTTTGGGGTCTTCAAGCCCAGTCATTGTAGCTTTAAAGTAGAATATCAATTAAGCCGGTGCTAGGAGGCGTGAGAGGTGTTGCACATTACCTTACCTCTGATGAACAGACTTAATAATACTGAGTCTGCTACTTTTATCTCTTGTTTGTGTTGTTGCTTTCAAGGTACGACGTTTTCAGTATTTATTGACATTCACACTAACGATTGTGTAGTGCGTTGTGGCGGCCGTTAAAAGTTGCCCCGACTACAAATCAGTATTTATGTTACTTACTGGTCCTTTCGGATCATCAAGTGCGGTCATTGTTGCTTTAAAGTAGAATATCGCTTAAGCCGGTGCTAGAAGGCATGATAGTCAATAAAACCGAGTCTGTTACTTCTATCTCTTTTTTGTGTTTTCTGCTTCCGAGGGATCCCATTTTCAGTATTTATTGCAACAAAATCGTATTGGCCGTCGAGTGAATATATAGACATGATTATGTATAACTTTAATAATATCATGACTCTTTAACTATCATATGATGTTGCCAAATCTTAAACGTATGTGTATGTTTATGTAATATATGCCTAAGCTAGCTAAACCTAAGCTACTTTAATATACTGTTAATACTGTTTTCTTTGATATATAGGATAGATTAGTAGTTTGTTGAAATAGTGTATAACTATTTGTTTTTATGTGACATATATTCACGAATACATCAATCAAAACCGTGCACGCATCAAACGTACCTCAATAAAAAACTCTATTCGCAGTCTGAAAATACAGTGTAAATAATAAGAATTACACATTTTTGGCGTTTACGCGGTTTGGAAGCCGGTAGTGAATTGCAAACTTACAATAAAATGCTAACGCTTTACGAACCTATTCTTAATTAAACCAAAATGGTGTTGAAATAATGTTGATAAGAAGAAAGATGACATATTGTAATTAACAGTTCCTGTAAATGTTAACAAATGATACATTATATTCCTTCGAATTCTTGCCAGGGTACACGTTCCTGTCCGTAAATTATATTCAGCCGACCCGTAAGGCAACAGGGATATACGATATACTTTATATGCATGGAATAAACCCATGTCATGGATCCAAAAATTACGACTTTGTCATGTCATACTGCAATTGTTATTTTTTAAACAAATTAAAAAAAAAATCTCTTTCATTTAATCATGTTCTATGCAGCGTGCCTTTATTTCATTATGGACGTGACACCTATATGGGCGTCCATGACGTCAACAACAAACGCTTTTTATCTTTAAATTCGACATTTATTGCAATGTGGGTGGTTTATTATGTTTAAAATGTCAAGCTGCACTACTTTCAATTATAACCATATACACCCAACATGGAAAACGCAGTGTATCGGTAAGACAGATATATTTTGAGGTTTCCTCAACAAATTGACAGCGCAATTTCCGACATTTTGTATTGGTATGAAGCACCCATAGGGAAATCGTCAGATGTCCATGCCACAAGACGTAAACATGGATTCATTTATACGGAGAACCCATCTTTTCGGCTCGTTATCCAATGAAACCCCGAGAATTTTTGCATTGCAGAATTACATGTGTTATTGCCAAGAGTTAAAAAATAGTGCCTATAGTAATGCCTTTTATATTGTAGATGAATAGCATGCTGACAGCATTGTTGGTTGCCTTCTTCGTACTTCTTATAAGTGACGGTAGGTATCAAGACATCAATATTAATACATTAGTACTAATTGTATTAATTGTATTGAGTTATTTTAAAACTCTATTCCTCCTCCACCCCAACTATTATGCAAAAAAGCATTAAGTCAATTGACGTTTTTCTTCAATTCTGACTGGATCAAGTGTTCCCACACTTCTCACTCTTTTAATTGTCTATACTAAAACATAGCTATACACCTTACAAAAACTTCTTTCCAAAAATCGCTAGTAAGATACCGACTTTATTAGGACTCTAGGAATGATATCCACTAGACCCCTTAGAAGGTCATATGGGGATCTATAGAGACACATCTCAAACAAGCCACAATGTGTGCCACACTTTCCTTTCAGTGGAATATGTATCTACCGCATCTCTTCCACCATCACCTCCAGGACTTACGCCAGATCCAGGAGCAACAACTTCTCCAGTAGCAACGGGAGCTCCAGAAGCAACAGCAGATCCTGACGGTAAGAATTTATTAGAACTGATAATTCTTTTTTCATTAAAAAATGAGATATAGGGTCCTATAGAAACCACAGAGTCCGAACGCAATGGCATCGTAGGTCCGCACTGTAATGCAAACAAGGAAGTTGATAATACAAAGAAAGAGACAAAAAAAAACAGAAAGGGTGGTGAAGACAGGGTTACCGACTTTGAACGGTCAGTAGGCAATACGGCCTACTGGTTAGCTTGAATTGATTTTATATGCGCACAATCCTCGCTATTATCCTGTCTTCAGCGCCCAAATAGACAAGACAGTGTAAAAAAAACTACATCCCATCAAAAGGAATACTCCACACCAATAAATTCCACATCCAGAGAAACTAACTAAAGAAACACATACAAAATAATAAACATCTCAGGATGTATCCAGAATCGTACTGAACAACCATAGTAGTTGCAGCTAAAGAGAAAACCAATCTAGGGTACGACCAAAAACCGCACCCACCTCTATTAGTTGGGGTTTCAGTAGGTGCAATCATAGAGTCCCAAGAGGTAGTCCAGTCATCGCACAAGTGAATAGTGAAGCGTAATGACTGACAGGGGTCAATCACTAAACATGCAGTGCGCTGTATATCCTTTTCTGACGAACTTCCTGATTAAATTTGTAAAGCGGTCAGGAAACCCGTCAGACCCCCTTAACTTTCGATGTTTATAGACCACATCTCCATAATATGAGGGTTGTGATATACATTGTTTACAATTTCATCGATGTAACTAGTCTATACGCTTAACTAACTTGTTATGCCGTCCAGCCAAACTCAAAGAAGTTGGATTAAATGTTGATAACCAAATAAATCTGACTGAGCCAAATACAAACTTAACGGATGTTTTCACTAGTCAAACATCATAGAAAACTGCCATATCAAAAAAAGGCAATGGATTTAGAGCATATATATATATATATATATATATATATATATATATATATATGCGGGATATACTGTACGAGCAAAATTAAAACCAAATCCCACTGACAATTCAGTTGGACAGTCAAGTCCCTGTGGTATGCCTAGATGCCAGACATGCAAACTCATGCCTGTCACGCATAGTTTTAAACATTCCTCGACTGGCGCCATAGTCAATATAAAATGCCATGCCAATTGCAAAACGAGTAATGTCGTCTATCTGATGACATGCAAGCAATGTAAAAAACAGTACGTAGGTGAAACAAAACTACCTCTAAACCAAAGGATTAGCCTACATAGATCTGACGTAAATACACGCAAACTCGCCAGATCGCCAGCCGCAGAACATTTCTGCTCTACAGAACATTTTTCTCGGATACATCCCTTTGCTGCATAGATCACAACCCTAATTGGTCAGATCACACTCGAAAATCACGCGAATCTTATTGGATCCGTCGACTCAACACTATTCAACCGTTTGGAATAAACAAAGTGAATGACATCCACTTCTCCAGTAACAATAACTTATAAATGTCCATGCCGGTTTATTTGTTGATTACTGTGAAATACTGCGATTGATATCGAAATTATTCACCTCATATTTAATATTTTAATAAAAACGTATCTTCTAGTTCATTCGTTTTATGAATAATTTGCATCAACTTAATTACAATATCAACGTGCTCGAGGTTTAAATTTGTTTTAAGAACGTATATACGTTTTAGTTTTTACTAAATAAATTTACTTCACATTTCTATTAAGGATTTCAGTTAAAGTCGTTTTAACAATTTCTTTATGCACCATTTGTTTTTAAATCAATTTATAGATAGTTACAGTTCATAAATGGAAAAATAGTCAAACATAACGAAACACTGTAACGTTAGCGTACGCTATTTTAACGTCAACGTCAATTTAAAATGTCAGCGTTTTTTTTCAATTTAAAATGTCAACGTTTCACCTACGCGACGTCATAACTGACGACGTCATTTCCGTTTTTTGAAAGTAAACAACTTTGACGTTCACGACGTTTACTAACGGTCTGAATATTTCTTGCTTTCTTGGCGTTTATAGCGTTATATAATTACGCTATTAATAGTTATTTATAGTAAATCTAAATGGGCCCCTTTTGCGGGCATTCTCTTCCAATAACAGAACATATTAATCATATCTTTATGATCATTTGTACATTTTTTCTAGATTTGTTTTCATTGCAATCGTTGTTTAGATGATTTTCTTGAATATGTTACATGTCTTTGTACTCCTGAAGAAGGCGTAAAGCCGAAAGCGCTCGAGTCTATATTTCAGCTAGTATACACGCTACCAATCTTTTTATTTTATTTTGTAGATAGCACTGTAAATGATAATTTTCCACATTGTATTTTAACAAATTAGTCTATCATTTAGTATCCTTTCTGGATCCAGTGTTTGTGAAAGGTGTTCTGTTCAATGTATGATTTTCTCTACTATATATATATATATATATGTTATAGGAGTTAAATGCTATTAACGCCAGTTTTGCTACACGTGGGATCTATAAGAAACGACTGTGTACAGTAGCATTAATGTTATTTATAGGTGGCCGAGAGGTCATTAATTGTTATCGCTCTTAATTTGGTGGGTTTTCATGTCTTGATTTACATCGTGTGTATGTGTAACCACGGTCTCATGGGGTTAGCTCAACAACACCAGTTCATACTTTAGGGTTCTTAATATACGGGTAATATAACCTTGCAATATATACAAACATCACATTTAACAAACAATTACATCATGAATGAAACTGCAGCCATTACAGCAATACCACATTTACAAACGCGGCAATTTCACTATTATACAAAACAATCAGAAGTCACAAGACACAAATCTATATTTAGGTTCTGCAACCAAATATATACCAATAATCAAATACCTGTACAATATATATATGTATATGTATCCCAGAAATGAAATTAGGGTGTTTCTCTTAGGAAAGGAAGTCAAAGTCTGAGCTATTTAGAGTTATCATGCCATGTTTATTAGGGGTGACCCAAGTTAGTTTTCCCTCACTCATTTCAGTCCACCAAGCTATTAATACAACAACTAGTTTGTCAAGAAATACATGACAAACCTATACAATGCAACGAACTCATGATAACTTTTTACAGCTACTACTCAGTACCGTAAACATAGCCAGTTATATAGGTTGGGGGTAAACGCCATACCGTACAGTAACGTACATTCCGAAAAATAGCGGAAATAGCAGGTGCGTTGTACAGGGAATACCGAAAGTAGTAATGAATAATTTAACTTTAAGTTAGTGTAACAAACTAATAAATATTTATATAGGATGTAAATTAAAATGGAACAAATATGATATGAAATAATATTATTTAAGTTTAGGTGTACTTATGCTATGGATAGATTTATTTTATATAAATGAAAATCGTAGTTTAAAAATATTTTATTTATCTATAATCATATACGTCTATGCTTTAATTGAGCTTGGATTTTTTTTTTTTTTTCTTACATAGCTCGAGATGTTACTAAAGGTAAAGTGTAACAGAAAACTCCATTACTGGTATAAATGTTGCTGATAATTCATGTATAAACACCGCGATTGAGCTGGCTGACTGCTGTTTAAGATGTGTGAAGCCCTCTGTCCTCTTTAATTGTACGATGACCGGACAGGCTGTGGACCCTATGATGACGCCTACCTAAAGCCCATTGGGACGGTGGCGTTTGATGTTTGTCCATGTTCTTTCTTGTCGTGCCCTTAATGGTGTATTCTCTTACTGCTCTGGCTTCTGCCAAGTCATTGAGTACCTTTATTGTGGCTTTCTAGGCTATTGTTTTTTTGTATTATATTTACACGAGCATATTTGTGTTTTACTTATATTGCCTATTGATGCTGCCTTGTTGGTTAGAGTTTAGATCATGGCGGGGATTTCTTTATTTACACTGTCCTGTTTTAATGGGATGACAGTAGGGTAAGTGTGAGGTTTGGTGCACCCTAGAACCGGTTTAAATCCCAAGTGGCCTACTTTGCCACTGACCGTTCCAAGGCGGTAGCCCTATTGTCAACCCTTTTGTGTTTGTGATGTCGTTTGCATTTTTTATTACTTTTGCCTTTTCGTTTGTCTGTTTGCGTGTTTGTTTTTGTGTTTTGTGGTTGACTGACGTCCTTGAATGCTTCTTTCCCTGTCCGATATTTTTATCCTTCTTGAAATCTGATTGTCACACCTTTAATTTGCAATCATTTTTGTAACATGTAATTTAATTAACTTCTTGGTCATGTTATTGACAGAACAGAACAAAACATGTTTTATTTAACGTGTACATACGTACATCGTCATTTATACATATATAAATACAATTCATACACAAGTCACGTGATTTTACAAATAAATCATTGTATATCAATAGTTTGAGTAATATATAGTTAGCAAATAACTATTACATGATGATGAAAATACAAAAGATATTTTTGTTATATATTCAACAATGAATTTCTTACAGATAAAGCTTTACTTAAATATTTTGCTAAACTAATAATACTATTATTATCTTGCGTCTGAAATAATTCTATGCATTTAAACAGACTTGGTCTATTATAATATATTTCTAAATATAAATGTTGCGTATTCCTGTATAACAATTGCATTTCAAAATAAAATAAATCTTTGCTATGTTTGATACTCAATTCGTATAAAAAAAAGAGTATGATAATGGACCTTTGGAAACGGCAGAGCACGACACATACGAAATATTGCAGTCTCGGTTTGATTGAGACTGTTCATGAGTGGTAGTGAAATATGCTAGCTACCGCTCACGCCCTCTAGCCCTTTTACAATCGTTTAATGATGATATGAAAACATTTCTAAGTATTATGTTATCTGCTTTTAGTATTTTAAACCAATATTTAACAATTCCTACATAACGTGTTATGAATTAGGGATATCTGTCTAATTCACCATAAACTCCTGCTGTACATGAGCTATTTCTCACCTTTATAATTTGCTTACACACCTTTTAGATGTAATCTCTCGCTTTGATTTTGTATATCCCCAAATTTCCGAAGAATAATTCAAAATGGATCCAACAAAAGAGTCAAATAATTGACAGTATTTTCGGTTTCAATCTTACCTTTTTACAATTATTTAAGAGTACATTCAGTGCTTTCAGATCTTTACCAATCAAAGGTTCTTGGTTTAAGGCAAAATTACCATGAATATTTAAAAACTGTTCCTAATTAATTGAAATAATTCACTACTTCTATGTTTCCTTCATGTAATTGACCCCATGTCTGATATTTAATAAAGTTGATTTAATATTATTTCATCTTTATTTATGATGACTTACGCAAATGATGTTGACCGGTATGTACGGTACGGCACTGAATCTATTTATTATCTAATTACATATATGAGATGTACTACCTATGTACATGCTAATTGTTCTAATACACGATAGAAATAAATGGACTGACATGTGCTTTTGAAATAATATATGTTATACATCCTACTTATACTTGTAATTTCCTTTATTTTCGTTAAACTAAGCTATTTATTTATTTTTTCGGTGTATCCATACCATGCACACGCTATTTTCGTTATATGTCGGAATATACAGTACGGTACGGTACAGCTTTTAACCCGACCCAGTTATATATCTGTGGGATAAAGGACATAATTATGAATAACACATACTACAATGGAATATAGTAGTTGTCTGCCTTGAACCACTATTAAATGCCCGGTTACATGTTACAATCCGCCAGCAAGGATCTAATATGTATGTGCTTCCAGTATCATGTCAGTTAATTTAAGCATGTAACTGTGTCCAATTGGTTTCTGTTAAAATTTCTTTGAATATATGTTGCTCTTTCTGAAGTTGTAATTGTTGTGATGTCGAGAAACAATACCTCGTTCTACTTTTATTTAGTTCAAATGTTTTCAATGTTTTTCACTATTTTAATGCTCTATAGAATGGTGCCGAAAAACAATACGTCCAGAACAAAATGAGTGTGGAATAGCCGGAACATGGGAGAATCAGTTGAAATCCAGAATGAGAATTAAGTGCAACAACGGTCAGTTGGAAGGCAGATACAACTCTGCCGTCGGCAAAGCCTCTCAGTACTACAAGCTTGCCGGAAGGTACACAATGTCTGGCCCTAACAACTCGGCGATTGAGCTTGGATGGGCTGTCGCATGGAATAACAAGGCGTTTGGAAACTCCGACTCAACTGCAGTCTGGTCGGGAATATATTACACCGACGAAGGAATCATCCATACACAGTGGATTTTAACCAGTTACGAACGGCGTGAAAATCTCTGGAAAACAAGCTGGATAAATCACGATGAATTTAAGCAAATTTGTTGAAAACCATATAAAAACGTATACTTCTTGCAAAATGCCTAACATACTTATGGTGCTTGTCACATACGTCTGTGTAATGATGATAAATATGTATGCCAAGTTTAAAATCTTTTGGTCGAATGTTATTTGGAATGATTGTACATTCAACATTTTAACAAATAACCCTGACACAAAAATATTTCATGTATAATACAAGACAGAGGAAACAAAATTGTGTAATAATAATAAACAAGTGTGCCAAGTTTTTAAGCTTGCTTTCAGACAACCAGTTTTTGAGAAATGAGAAAAAACAAAAACAAAATTAGAAGCTGTAACCAAAACGTCAATATGTATCGGCAGACGGAAATCACAAGATCTGCTTTCCGACTAAAAATCAAGTGCCATAACTCTGGTATTACTGGTCTGATCAGGCTCTTTTTCAAACTTGTTAAAGCTTTCAGTTTTAGCCAAAATTACAGACTCAGTTGCTCGCTGAACCAACGCAGAACGAACGCAGAATTAACGTTGCACGATCTGTATTTTAAAAATCATTTTGTAGAGGGACGCCTTTACAAAGGAGGACAAAACCTGTTTCATAAATGTTGTGCCTCTAGCCATAAATGACCACACCAAATTAGAATCAAATGCATTCATATTTGGACAAAGCGGATGGAGCAAAAATAAGAAGACTTATTCTGCATCTACATATCCTTAACTAAGAAATACACCACATTTCAACAAGAAATGTTTCGATGGGACAAAGATGTCCCCAGTGCAAACCATCTGTCTGTGACATTGATCACTGAGGCACTGACATGATTCTTGCATACGATAACTAAATTAAGAGTTTGCAGATAAAGATAAAAATGTTAATTTTGATATTCATAATGTTATCAATGAAAATAAACAGTTAAACTCCCATTTTACAGAAGCTGAAATACTTAGTTTTGAAAAGTAAATCACCCCCAGTGTTTGATAACATGTTAAATCAATATTGAAGGAACTCTAAACATGTTTTGTTGCCAGTATAGTATAAAAGTTTCAATATTATATTAGATTCAGGTATTTTGCCAGAGGTTTGGAGTTGAGTTGTTATTCTACTGTTTAAAAAACAAATGATCCTGAAAAGAACAGGGGCTTAACAATATGAAGTTGTTTTGGAAAATTGTTTACTGCTGTACTGAACAATCGTTTGAATAATTACTTCAGGTCTCTTATGTGGAGAGCAAACTGGGGAAAATACAGTACTGTAGTTCATATCTTCTCTTTGAAAATGCTTATTGATTCATATTTGATTAAGAAAAACATGTTATTTTGTTATTTCATAGACTATCGTTAAGCTTTAGACTCAGTTAACAGGAAAGCTTTATGGCAGAAGTTATTAATTCATAAAATTGATAATAAACGTGTAAAAAGTATTTATAATATGTGTAATAAAGCTGAATCCTGTGTTAAAACTGGTTGTAAATTAAATGCACTTTTTTGAAATTCAGTCTGGTGTCCGTCAAGGCGGAAATGTATCGCCTGTTTTGTTTCAAAGTTTCTTACTGATGTCAAAAAAATTATATCCGAAAAATTTAAAGGATTATAATTTCTGTCAAATACTGTCAATGATGACTTTAATAATGATGATATTGAGGTTTTCCTCAGGTTAGCTTTTATACGCTGACGACACTGTTGTTAGTCCGAAAGCGCCCAAGATGTGCAATTAGCTTTAGATGCAATGTCTGTTTACTGTTACACATGGGGATTACAAGTGAATGCTGCAAAAAACAAAATTGTGGTAATTGGAAAAAGTAAGAGAATGTAAGAAATATACCTGAGTTTTATTATGAAAATAATGGTTTCACTTATTAAGAAAGCAAGAAAAAATACTACTTCTCATAGATTTGCAGTTACATTTGTTTAACACTATGAGTTATTTATTAGTTATTATGTGGGTCCGAGGTATGGGGTATCGAAAATGTTTCTATTGTTGATCAATTGTAGTTGTAAATGTATCCTTAATTTTAAACAAAGCAGGCAAAATTGCATAATTTATGGTTAGTTTGGAATTATTCCTGTCTCAATACAGATCAAATGTAGAGCTTTAAGTTATTGTAGCAAACTTTTAAATGCCAACAGTGAAAAAATAAGTAGTTTATTATATACAACTTCATATTCGTTATACATGAATGAAAATTTTAAGTTGCCTTGGATTAAATGTGTACACGGCTCTTTAAAAGATCTTGGACTGACTAATTATTGGTTAGAGCAAAATGTTTCATGTCCAAATATGTTTAAAAAGAGTGTTAGCTCTAGACTTAAAGATCAGTTTCTTCAAAATTGGATTAGCAACATGCAAGCATTTAGTAGATTTCTTAACTATCGCATTTATAAATATGTTTTTTAAAAATATTTTCATATTTTAACAATATATTTAGCTAAAACCCTATGTAAATTTAGATGTATGAACCACAAAATGTCTATTGAGAAAGGTCGATTCTTTAATATTGAAAGAAATTTACATACATGTAATCTCTTTAATGAAAATTAACTTGGCGATGAATTTCATTATCTTTTTCAGTGTAAATATTTTATTGAAGATAGACAAGAGTATTTAGGAGAGTTTATTATAGGCACCCTAACACAGCTAAACTTGAATCACTCATGAACAGTGAGAACAAATCGATATTATTAAAGCTAGCGATATTTTGTAAAACTATATTATCTGTTTGTAAATAAGAATGTATGTATAGTTCTCATTCTCCATTCAGATTCATTATTTTATGTTTTCTTCATTCCATTCTGCTGTTCTAAATATGTGTTCACTATTTGTTTACTTTGATTAATGTCTGTATGTCACATGCTCTTAATGAGCCATGACGTATTTAATAAAAATTAAAAACTTGAAACATACCTTCTCAATGTGATGAACATTTGTGTGAAAGTCCACGAAGAGATGAAAATGGCCCTATAAATTGTGAAAAAAATAAAAAAGATATTTTTCAGATGCTATGACGTTTTTCACACGTTAGAAGTTTGAATTTTCCAGAAACAATACTGTTTCTAAAATCTGACTCAAAAAAGAATGCTTTATGTGCATTGTAATCTCCATAGCAACTCGCTATTTCCTAATTTACCAGTATCTTGAGCATGTTCAAAGCATCATTGCACACTGAGCGCAGTCATCGACCTTGCTAAACCAGGTGTATTTAAATAGCATATATAATTGTTGTTCTAGTCTTAAAATTATAGAATGGTCGAGGCATGCGCTCTATGTGAAAATTATTTTTTTCTTCCTTGTCAAATGCCAGTTTTCGCTCATTGCCAAATACTGCAGGTCTTCGTCAGATGTAAAATCATACTGTATTATCATAACACATCTATAAAATTGCAAGATTAAAATGTATGTGTTTTTATTTTGATTTGTTTATGTACAATAAAGGATACAGTGGTTTGATTTTGTTAGTAAATGATCGTAAACAGTTACCGGCTATCTATACGTGTATCACCCTAAGGAACCCCATCAAGTGTAACACAGCTACGATCGAATTTCAACAAACCGGCACAACATTTCGGGATTATTTTTCGAGACTTAACTTATTCAACAATGTGAACGAAGAAAACACAGACTGGGAATAGTCCCAATAATTTCAGTAAGTATCGCATTTACAGTCTATACTGTAGTAATTATTATTTATGCAACTTGTGGACAAAAGTCTGAAAAGACGATCGTGACAATTTAGGTCGTCTGCTAGTACTAGTAGTAGTGGGCTACTGTAACGGTACTGTACTGTAGGTATTCATAAATTAATGACACAAATAGGGGTCTGCATCACATCAGTGTGAGAATAAATAATATATTGCAGACTATAAATGTTGTATACAGTGCAGCAGAGTACAGTCTTGTCAAAGAATCAAATTGAACAAAATTAGTGTTGTCATTTTAACAGCAAAAAAATCAGGTCATTGAAAAATGCATACAGAACAAATACATCACTTGTAGTAGAACAGAAAGGTTTGGAGAGTTATTACTGTATTATTTCTATGAAGTTATTTTTATATTATCCAATTTTTAAATCAACTTTGAAGAAAGCTATTTAGGAAGTGTCTTAAACCGCTTGTAAACATTGAAATACACCCCACTGGATATCCCCCATAATGAAATCTATAAATAGCTTGCACAGCTGTTGTTGCATAATGCTAACTGTAACAGTTATGTAATATTAGTTTTCGAAGTAAATCCTCGGTGGCCTAGTGGTAAGAGCCGCGGATTCCTAAACTACTCTGCAAAAGATAGTGGATTCAAATCTTGCTCTTTTTTTTTTTTATTATGTTTTTTTTTCTTCGTTTTACATTTATAAAAAGTTAATAACATTTGCAGCTCTATAAAAAAATATATATTCTAAAGAAAAGAATATTTTATCTGTTGTCAATACAATTACCGTCGAATCTTTGATAACTTCATGTAAAGGAGATTTACAAAATCACATGAGCAGATACCTAAACTTATAAGCTAAAAGGATTAAATATTAAATATGTTGATGGATGATTATTGACAACTGAGATGAGTACATCTCTTTTATCAATAGTTTTGTTTCTGAAATATATATCATGGGACATATTTATATTAGAATCTTTAAACACCAGTTGTAATTGTTTTTCACGAAAATAAGTTGCTGATATGATAACATCTGATGTATTTTTATAGTGAAACAATTTCTTAATTTCAGGGGAGGATGCCTCCGACTAGTCAGAAATACTACAATTGCATCCTGTGTTGTAAACCTTTTTAGAGCCAAAAGCTGGTGAAGTCTTATGCAATACATGTCGCCATAAGTACTACAAGACAGTGCATGTGCCTAGCAAACAAGCAAGCAACACACCAAGCACCTCAGACAATGACCCAGATTATGCACCACCACAAGAGCCAGAGAGAAGTAGAACCGCCACGATATCAAGTCCTCCTTCTATTTCGCTAAACATAAAAAGCACATCAAAAAGTCATGCTTATTGTTTTATTTGTAAGAGACCTGGACCAAAACTTATTGTAATTTCTTCAGAGGCGAGAGTATCTGCATTTGTTGACTACAACATTCTAATTTCTGCTGGCTGTCGATGTTGTCCCAATCATATGGAAGATGGAATACTATCCAAAAACGTAACAGACATATTGCCAACGACAGCTACCTCATTTGTAAACAGGACAACCATTTTAGACCTACTTAATAGAATGAGAGAAATAACAAAACAAAGCCAAAGGTTAAAGATTGATTTTGATAGTGGTTCATTGACTGATAGTGACTGTTCCAACTTGACTGGACTATCCAAGTCACAATTTTATGAGCTCTGTGACTATGTAACACCTCATGTGCGTAATACCCCAGCAAGAAGCACAAGACAGTCAGTCGGCATATTTCTTCTAAAACTAAAATCAGGGACATCAAACAAACTGCTCTCTACCTTGTTCAATATCTCAAAGTCAAGTCTAAGGAGAGCTATTTCCACGGTTAGACTTGCCTTAATGAAGTATTTTGTGCCCCTCAATTTAGGTTTACAGCATATTTCAAGGGAAGATGTTGTTACAAATCACACCAGACCACTGGCACAATCTTTATTTGGAAATGGGACAAATGGTTTACTTGTTTTAGATGGAACCTACATCTATATTTAGAACAGTAATAACTTCCAGTTCCAAAGGCGTTCGTACAGCATGTACAAAGGTCGGCCACTTGTAAAACCAATGGTTGTCACGACAACAACTGGATATTTTATAACAGTAAATGGACCATATCTAGCTGATGCAAAGAATAACGACGCATCTATCCTGAGACACATGCTACAAACAAATATAGAGGACATTATAACTTGGTTGCAGGAAGATGATGTTTTCATAGTTGACAGGGGCTTTCGTGACGCTTGTTTTTTTTGGAGGAGCTCGGCATCAAATCGGAAATGCCATCCTTCATGGTCAGAGGGGGAAAACAGATGAGCACAGACGATGCTAATGCAAGCAGATTAGTAACGAAAGTAAGTTGGTCATTTTCTTTTAATGGTTCACTTTTTTTTACCCGGCAAAATGATTCGGATATTTCATATTTAGAAACGTGTACAGACACAGTTTAATAGGGGTGTACAGGCTTACAGGTTACTAAGTAGATGAATTAACGTGATTCATTTAAAAAAACTGACAATAAGTATTGTGTAGTCTCCGTAGCACGACATACACTTAGGGATCACTTTGTCCGTCGTCGTCCGTCACTATTTATCCTGCAACCATACATTGGCTATAACTTAAGAAAGTATTTGACCTATGTTCATGAAACTTCACAAACATATTCATCTTGCCAAACAAAATATTTGGAGCATGCTAATAACTATGCCTTTCATTTCAGCAGAGTTATGTCCCTTTTCAAAAACTCTCTCTCTCTCATATGATTATTTAACTATGCTATTGTGTCTGTTTAATGTAGGTGCGCTGGGTTGTTGAAGCAGCCAATGCCAGAATAAAGCGGTGGAAGTACTTGGATCACGTTCTCCCAACAAATCAGGTGCCATACATCGGAGATTACGTGAAAATTGTGTGCGCTATTTCGAGTAAGTTTTTACCACCATTAATTTCTGCCGATGCTGACGAAGATGCCGCACTTGCTTCTAAAATGAGAATGTTGTCTACAAACATAAACGCATTGAAGCAACATGTAAAAGACAATAACTTGGAAAGAAGATCTGCTATTAATTGGCAAAAAACAACCGAGTTTTCAGACTTTCCCCACCTAGATGAACAACAATTAAGAGATATAACGTGCGGCTCTTACCAACTGAAGATGAGCTCTAGTTACATACAAGAACATTTAGATGGAGAATGTGACATTCTTGTTCACAGAGAAAATCACAATCTTCTACGTGTAAAGATTCAGAGCAGACACGTGTCATCACGAGGCTATTTACTATGGATACAATACAATCCTAATGCAATTGAAGCGTGGTATTGTAAATGTAGGGCAGGTGCTCGTGTTGTTGGCGTTTGTTCGCATGTGGCGGCCATATTATGGTACCTAGGTTACGCAAGACACACTGAACGTCGTGCATTTGGTGTTAGAGATTGTAGTGTATATCTCGAAGATGCTTAGAATATCCCTCAGATAATTGATGAATCTGACAGTGAGAGTGGAGAAAGCTTAGTAGAAGAATCAATGTCTTTAAGCATTAGACCAGCGATTGTCAGAACAATCTTCTAGTAATAATGTGTAAGGAACAATATGGTAATACATGTATACAGATGAACGTTCAACAACTGACTATATAGAAGTTAACTCTAATAGTGTGGTTGCCATGGTAACACCATGTTTGGCATACGTATTATAAATGTAAAAGAAATATCCCAAGTTATTGAAATAAGTAGCAACATTATATTTAAAATCCGTGTTACAGTTCAGTTTGTATTCATATTTAACCATATGTTTAATAATCCATTGATTCCATTATTACAAGTAACCATGGTAACGCCACCCATGTGATTAAAGGGTATCATAAAGTTTAAATGGATACAAGCATTACGTATAATAAAACTTTATTATTCAATAAAGCATAAAGTGAAGAATTTTGTATATTTTCAGAAAAATGAAAGTGTTACCATGGTAACTAAAATGGTAACCATAGTTACTACGTAGTGAATATATATGTAATGAAATGTAAAAACATATAATGAATTAATGTATTAGATGAAATGAAAATATGATGTTAAATGTGGTATTTAGTGAAGAAATATGTTTGTTAAGTAAATAAATAAGGGCGTTACCATGGTAACCATACGGCAAAATTATTGATTTTAAGGTGTTTTTTTGAAATTGCGTTGTCACAAATATTAATTCTCTGCAATATCATGAAATTTGAAAACAGAGCCAAAAATGATTACAAATGGCCCTACCCCTTTGACCCAATTCCTTTCAGTTATTTTGACTAATGGTTGACACGAAAAAAATGACTTTGGCCTCCAACTGTGACCTTCACCTTTTAGGCACCCACATGCCTCTTGCACGCGACACACCTACTCAATGTGATGATCGTTTGTGTGAAGTTTGGAGCATCAATTGTTTTACAATTTTCTGACATTTTACCTCCAAGAGTGACCTTGACCTTTGAGACACGGACATGATTCTTGCGCATGACACACCTTCTCAGTGTGATGAATATTTGTGTGAAGTTTGAAACAACCCCCTTTGGTAGTTTCCAAGTAATGGCTGAGATATGAATCTATTTACGATATCTTGACATTTGTCCTCAAACTGTGACCTTGACATTTAAGGCACTGATAATATTCTTGCAAGCAGCACACCTTCTCGCTGTGATGAACATATTTTAACTTTGACTTCCAAGTGTGACCTTGCATTTTAATACAAGGTCATGATTCTTGCGCTCGACACACCTTCTCATTGTGATGAACAATTGTATGAAGTTTGACGAAATTCCCTTCATTAGTTTCCTAGAAATGCCTGAGACACGATTTCGGATAGACGTGCACACGGACTTTGCGATTACTATATGCTTCCCTTTCGGGGCATAAACATCTTTTTCTTCACTGTTACGAGTACAGTGTAACAAGAAAGGAAGCAAACAGCAGCACAAACCTGTAATTAACACATTTATTTACATGAAATATTCACTTACAGAATACACAAATCCAGTTTTTCATTAATATCCAATTTTTTAATTAAGTCCAAATAAAATAATCCAATGTTCCTTTAATTCACATTAGCAAGTATGTCTTAAATCCAAAACAGTAAGTGTCTATAATGCAAAACAGTCCTTTCAGTCTAAATTAATTTCCAATATTTCCGATTTAGTCCAAATATACAATGTCCCTGTTATCATGAATGATCACAGTAATACGTAAATGCTCTCACAAATATAGTTTATATTTTTAAAAGCATTCAACTCAAAATTAACTTTTCACTAAATAGAACTCAAAAACTGCTGGGCTGCTCCTAGAGCTAGTCTGTTTATATACTGCCCAAAGAATGTTCCAAAAGCTTCCCCACTAAAACAGTCCAATGAAAATTGTCCAAATTTCATCATAAATGAATTTGCCTCAAACACTCCAATGGGAACAGTCCAAATTTCATCATGAATGAATTTGCATAAAACATTTGCATACGCGGTAAACATGTTTACAACTATACTATTTTTAACTTTCTTCAAGGCCAAATCAATAATAAAGATGCAACATCACATGCAAACATTCAGATATAGGTTACATCACTAACATCTTTACATCATACTTAATCAGCATGCAAAATATGAAAACAATCCATCATAAAATGAACGAGGAGTTAGACACACACAAATTGCCCTATGTAGAAAATGAAAGGGCCATAACTCATTTAAAAATGATCAATTCAAACATGTTTTTCTTCACTAACATCTTCATATTATACTTACAGCATGTACAATATTAAAACAATCCAAAATGTATGAAAGTATAATATATATAGATTAAAAAGTCAAAGGGCCATAACTCGTTTAAAACTGATCGAATCAAAACTATTTTTCTTCGCTAACTTCTTCATATCATGATGAAACAGCATGGCACATATTAAAGCAATCCACCAAATATTGAACGAGAAGTTTGACATACAATATTTCCCTATATAACAAACAGACACAATATTTCCCTATATAATATAATATATATATAAAAAAATTAAAGGGCCATAAGTCATGTAAAAATGACCAAATCAAAAATCGTTTCTTCGCTAACATCTTCACATCCTACTTAATCAGCATGTACAATATTAAAGTAATCCACCTAAAAATGTACGAGGAGTTAAACACAGAATATGTTGGCCCCTATGTCGAACCATCTGTTTTCGCACACCTTGTGATTTCGGACGATTCAGGAAATGACGTATGCGCGCGTTTCTTGTTTGAATTCCGTCATCCTTTTTGATGTCCGTCTGCTAAGGCTATAGTTCAAAACATCAAAAAGAAAACTGAAGCGATTTTCAGCTCTACGGACATTATTATTTCGCATGTTCCTCCATCTAGCGGTGTATTTATCATTAAATACCTTCCATTAAAAGAAAATTCAGGAATATTAATATTATTTTGCAATACTATATGGATTTGATCTTTTATCTTTTTGTAGCCATCAACAAATTGCGTTTTCATCAAATCTTTCATCGTAAATAAGAAATGGAATTGGGTCAAGTCAATGGCGGGTACCTGCAAAAAACGATGACGCAATATCGGTGTTTATGTAAAAAAGCCATCTGGCAAGTGGTTATTTCATAACCGTTTACCCCAAAACTTTCGTGACTGACATGTGACCTAAGTTGGCTGCCATGTTTTGAACAAAGCAGATGTAAACAATTTACAAACTATTCTTTTCCGAGATGATGAATGTATTTTTTTCTTTAAAACAACACAGAGCAAATACAAGGCATTGTTTTCTTCTTTTAAAGTGAAATAATAGTGGATACTTTGCTATTTTTTCTGTGTTGGCAATTTTACATAAAATTAGGTTAACTGATTTGCATAAAATTACCCGTATGAAAACACTGCATCTTGGGGGAAAAAACTAATTAAATTAAGTGTGCGAAAACTAAAGCCTCTTACCGTAAGAAAAACTATGTAGGTCATACATTTACAAACTTATCAGATGAAAAGTAAATTAAATTTGATACTTGTCTAGGTAGCTTTTGCTGCAGACTGAATAGTTTATTCCATCTAGCATCTTATTAGGTTAACTGTATACTTTTCACTGATATTATGATACCAATTATCGCTAAGTGTGCGAAAACTAAGAGGCCGAGGATATATAGATAATACTAATATAATATATAATAAAACTGATCGAAACAAAAATATCTTCTTCGCTGACATCTTCATATCAAGATTAATGAGCGTGGCAAATATAAAAACGATCGACCTAAAAATGAATGAGGAGTTAAGCACACAATATTTTGGTTTACTGACAGACGGACGCCGGACGGACAAGCTCAAACCAGTCTACCCTCTCTTCAACTTCGTTGGCGGGGATTATAATAACCTATATATATTTGTAATCATTTGATCCGTTTGGAATAATACTGTGTATTAATGATCAAATGCATACCAATGCTTTTCTCTGAATACCCCTGCAACAAGTGCTAACATTGTTGACCCATTTAAACTCTGAATTTTAAGTAAACATTGAATAATAAAATAATAAACAATGGACAATTTGAAATGTTTTAACAACGGCGTTAAATAATAATAATAATAATAAAAAAAATAATAACAAAAAAAAAGATAAAGCAAAAAAAAAAAATTAACAAAATATATATTAAAAAGAAATAATGAAAAAAATACAACCTGTGTAAGGTTGGTTAAGATTGCTCACTCAAGGGGCTGTAACTCCGACAAAAGTCAACGAACCGAAAACAACGCATTCCGCACAACTAGACATCTTACCATTGCTTCCTGCTAAAATTTCGTCAAATCCAACACGGCGTTTAGAAAAAATGAATAATAATAATTTAAAAAAAATTAAAAAAATTAAAAAAAAATAGTTTGAAAGAATGTTAAAAAAATATAAATAAAGTAATAATAATAGTAATAAAAATACTTGTGTTAAGTTTGGTTAAAATTGCTCAAGAAAAGTGGCCTGTATCGTGCTAAAAACATGTAAAATTGTATTTTTTTGGTAATTCAGTGGCCATAACTCTGGTGTTACTGGTCCATTTGAACTCGTCCGCAATCTGTGCAAATTTGGTTAAGATTGCTCAATAAATCTGGCCTCTATCGTGAAAACAAGATGCAAAACTGCATTTTTGGGCTATTTCAGGGGCCATAACTCTGGTGTTACTGGTCCGATCTGGCCCATTATCGGTCTCTTTCGAGATCTTATAGTATGTGCAAGTTTGGTTAAGATTGCTCAAAAAGTGTGGCCTATATCATACAAACGAGATGAACAACTATTTGTTTTGCTAATCAGGGGTCATAACTCTTGTATTACTGGTCCAATCTGGTCCATTATCCGACTCTTCCGAGATCTTATGGTCATATGCAATATATGCAGGTTTGATTAAAATTGCGCAAGAAATATGGCCTCTTTCGTGTAAACAAGATGAACAAGAGGCCCAAGAGGGCATGTGGACGCTCTACTGGCTAAAATGGCTCTTAAATCAAGGTTGTCGTCATAAAATTCCCATCAGTATTTCTTTTAAAACTTTGCAAATTAACCCACAAAACAACAACTCCCACAACAGAAACTGTAACCCTTGACCCAAGCTAACAATTTAAACAAGTGGCCCTAGTTTTAATTTGGTTTCGTTATTTAGGGACTCGAGGCACAAAAATTGTTTAAATAGGTTTTGACCGCCTGTAGAGGGGCCCCTTTATGCAGGTGGTCTAAACCCATTTAAGTGTTGTGCCTCGAGTCCCAAAATAACCTAATTAATACTAAATTAGAACTAGGGTTGTTTTTAGTAAAAACAGATGTATCCACTCAGGAGAAAAGGCCATACATCCGCAAAAAATTATTCAACTGAAACACGATGAAGTTATGTACAACTAGGCTTGGTAATGGTCATCCCTATACAGTTTCATGGAAATCTTGGCAGGGAATCCGGAGAAGTAGTCGGGACAACGCTTATGTATTTAAAACCATTAAAGGGCCATAACTCCACCAAACATCATTCAACCGGAACAAGACAATGATATATGCAACAACGTTTTGCAACCAAGTCCCGAATAGTGATTGAGGAGAACTAGTCCGGACACAGTTTGTGTATTAACTTGTTTTAAATAGCCACAACTGCACCAAATATCATTCGACCGGAACACGACAACGATATGTGCAACTAGGCTTGGTAGCGAATACTCCTGCGAAGTTTCATTGAAACCCAGCCAGAGTATCGGGAAACATAGTCCGGATAAAGTTTGTGTATAAGGGGCCGTTTCTCTGTCAAAAAGCATTGAACCAGAACATGGCAAAGACATGCGCAACTAGGCTTAGTACTGATCAATCCTGCCAAGTTCCGTTGAAATCCAGACCGGTGTTCAGGAGAACTAGTATGTACAAAGTTAGTGTATTAAAAACTTTAAAAGGCCATAACTCCGCCAAATATCATGCAACCGGAACACGGTGATGATATGCACAACTAGGCACTGATCAACACTGCAACATTTCGCTGAAATCCGTCCAGTAGTTCAGAAAAGACTGGTTTGGAAAATGTTTGTGTATTAAAACTTTCAAAGGGCCATCAATCCGCCAACAATCATTCAACCGGAACACGGCGACACTATTCCCAACTACGCCTGATACTGATCATCCTTGCCAAGTGTCGTTGACATCCGACCAGGAGTTCAGCAGAACTAGTCCGGACACATTTTGTGTATAAAACAGTTAAAGGGCCATAACTCCGACATCAACTGGAACAAGCTGATAATATGCTGAACTAGGCTGTGTACTGATCAACCCTGCAACATTTCACTGAAATCCGGCCAGGGGTTCAGGAAGACTAGTCCGGACAATGTTTGTGTATTAAAACCTTTAAAGGGTCATAACTCTAAATCATTCAACCGGAACACGGCGACGCTATGCCCAACTAAGCTTGATACTGATCCTCCTTGCCAAGTTTCGTTGAAATCCGGCAAGAGGTTCAGCAGAACTTGTCCATATAAATTATGCGGATTAAAACCTTTAAAGTGCCATAACTCCGCCAAAAATCATTTAACCGGAACAATGTGACGAT
Organism: Cyrtodaria siliqua; assembly: GCA_037043455.1. Classification (NCBI taxonomy): domain Eukaryota; kingdom Metazoa; phylum Mollusca; class Bivalvia; order Adapedonta; family Hiatellidae; genus Cyrtodaria; species Cyrtodaria siliqua. The sequence continues at coordinate 2,129 of JAWPHD010021408.1, read as the reverse complement.
ATGCACACTTAGGCTTGGTACTGATTATCCCTGCAAAGTTTTGCTGAAATACGGCAATATGAAGGCCCTATCATAACCATCTGGTAAAGTTTGGTAAAAATCTGATGAAAAATGAAGGTCCTAGAGTGTCAACATCAAAAAATTAACAATTTTTTCAATAATGAAAGGGCAATAACTTCGTTGTTACTTGTCCGATCTGGCTGGTTTACGAACTTGACCGAGCTTTCATCAATATCAACAATCTGGCAAAGTATGGTAAAGGTAGGATGTACAGTGGAGGCGCTAGATTGTTGACAAGACACAATATAGCAATTTCGTTAATTGAAGCGCCATAATTCAAGGGCAATAACTCCGGTGTTACTGGTCCGATCTGGCTGGTTTTCGGACTTTCCGAACTTTTTTGATATTAATAATGTGGCAAAGTTTTGTAAAGATCGGATGATTTAGGGTTGACAAGATAAAATGAGCTTTCATTGTTATTAATAATCTGGTAAAGTTTGTTTGAAAAGAAATGGAGGCGCTAGAGTGTTGACAAGACAAAATATAGCTATTTTCGTTAATTCAATGGCAATAACTCCGGTTTTACTGGTCTGATCTGGCTGGTTTTCGGACTCCTCCGAACTTTTATTGATATTAATAATCTGGCAAAGTTTTGTAAAGATCGGATGATCTAGGGTTGACAAGACAAAATATAGCAATTTTCGTTAATTCAAGAGCAATAACTCAGGGTTCCTTGTCCGATATGGCTGGTTTTCATGTTCCTCCGAATTTCATTGATATTAAAAATCTGGTAAAGTTTGGTAAAGAGCGGATGCAAATTGGAGGCTCTAGAGTGTTGACATGACAAAATATAACAGTTTTCGTTAATTCAAGGGCCATTACTCCCGGATTCCTGGTCCGATCTGGCTGGTTTTAATACTCCTCCTTGATATTAATAATCTAGCAAAGTTTGGTAAAGATCGGATGCAAAACTAAGTTTCTAGAGGGTTGACTTCAAAAAGTTAACGGACGACGGACGGCCGACGGACAAAAGATCATGGCATAAGCCCTACTGGCTCTGGACAGTAAATCTAGAAACTGCATTTTTTTTGATAATTCAGGGGCTATAACTCTGGTCTGATCCGATTTGGCCCATTAACGAACTCGTCCGAGATCTTATTGTCATATACAATTTGTGCAAGTAGTTTTGTTAAGATTGCTCAAGAAATGTGGCCTCTAACTCAGAGCCATAACTTTGTTAATACTTGTCCACTCTAGCCCATTATCAAACTCGTTTGAGATCTTAAGGTCATATATAATCTGAGCAAGTTTGGTTAAGATTGCTCAAGACATGTGGCCTCTATCATGTAAACAAGATGAAAAACTGCATGTTTTGCTAATTCAGGGGCCATAACTCTAGTGTTCCTTGTTTGATTTAACCCATTATCAAACACTTCCGAGATCTTATAGTCATATACAATCTATGCAACTTTGATTAAGATTGCCCAAGAAATGTGGCCTTTATCATGTAAACAAGATGAAAAACTGTATTTGTTGCTATACAGGGGCCATAACTCTAGTGGTGTTACTTGTCCGATTTGGCCCATTATTAAACTCTTCCGAGATCTTTTGGTCATATGCAATCTGCGCAGGTTTGGTTAAGATTGCTAAAGAAATGTGGCTCTACCGTGAAACAAGCTAAATGTTGATAGTTGACAGACGACGGACGCCGAACAAAGAGTGGTCACAATAGCTTACCTTTGAGCCCTTCGTGCTATCCAAAAGCAACTAAGACCTCCCTAACTGACTCGCTAATTGTGTTTGTTAACTGAAATCCCTACAGTTACCTTTCACTGGAAAAATCATCTATTTCCTAACTACACACACCTTCCTATATTTATCCACTTCTTTCTATATTTTCTCATTTTTCTTCCTCGTCACAGCTGGTGACAAAGACTTCAGCTTCTTCTTTTTGATCTTCTCCGTTGATGCCATCCTGGCCAGCAGGAATCTATAAAATAATGTAATGGCATCAAAACAAGGTTTTGGCAGAAGGTAAGATCAAAAGATTTAATGTTTTCATCCAATTTTAATGTCCATAAATCATCTTTTTGAACGTCAAAATCAATTCGCGACTGCCGTTATATTAT